>SNQN01004440.1:23654-51884 GCA_008642245.1 Bassia scoparia
TGATACCGGAAGGTGACCGAGCAGTGACAACTAGCAAAGGTGACTCCTAATTGAAGCAACACTCAGGGCTGCTCGTCACTTAAGTGAGGTAAATGGGGGTAGCGGCGAGGGTCCTACCACGGCGTGCTATTGAGCAGCTTCAACTGACTCCCACCTTCTATCTCTCGAGTGATCTCGCCCTGGTTGCTGCTGTGATAAGGAATCGTTCGCTTCTTCAATCATGGCTTTTGCTTCCACACTCTCTTCTGGCACTCTGCAATCTAAAAGATTACACTACAATTACTTCATTGGATGAATGGGAATCAGATGACATGAATTAATACAAATTACAAAAGGAGATAACATATAAATATGGTATGTTTACCACTGAGCTAAAAATATATACACCAATATTGAGTCCAAAGCAAATTTCAAGAAGCAATGTTAGTGTTTTCACAAAAAATGTAAAGAAAGTTCAGCTAAATACTTTCTTCTAATAACGATAACACAATGAAACAACCTCAATTAAAAAATAATCAAACAATATATAAAAGGAAAAATTCCTGGTTTCTCGAAATTTGTGAATAGCGCAAACAGAAAGAAAGAAGACTAGATTGATAAAATGAAAAGAGAGAGACATCGAAGCTTTGGTTTCGAGTTCATCAATAACCTTCTCATCTGCTGAGCTTCAAGTTCTTGCTTTCAATATCAGCAAGTTCTTTCCTAGCAAGCTGCTCTTTCAGAGGCTTCATTAAGCTTATCAACATTTCTCTGTTCCCTCTTTTCGAGCAATTCTTCAACCCTTTTGTCCACATATTGGACAAGGCATCTTCACCCACCGTCGCCGCCGCCAGCAGCCTGGTGTTTGAGGTGGCGCTGCACTTGACCACCGTGAAAATGGGCTTGAATGGTGGACTTTCCCAATAAATGGACCTACTTCTGGGCGTGATTGGCCAGTAATTCTGAAATGAAGTTTTGGGTAATGTGAGAGGCTGAGACTTGGTTCTACAGACCTGATACCGCCATCACGGTGTTCTGTGATGTGTTGGTTTATCTGTTTTTGTGGATGATTTGATTGGTTGATTGCCAATTTTCTCCGGTTTGATTCGGCTTCAAAGTTGAAAGTGAGGATGTGAAGTGTGTTAAGAGCGAATAGATAAGCCTTGGCTTGAGTTATTGAAACTCGAGGGTGTATCGTTAACGGCTCGCTTATTTTCGTGGGTTGCGATTTTGCAAATGAACCAGTAGGGGATAGTAGGATTTAGGATTGTAGTGACTGTCAATTCGGTTCAACAGTCCATTTATGGTTGAACCCAAACAGTTCAGTTAAGTTCAGTTCAGTTCAATTCAGTTTGATGACAATACGTTCAGTTCAGTTCAATTCAGTTTGATGACAGTCAATTCATTTCAGTTCAGTTTCGATTGGTAGCAGTTCAATTCATTCAGTTTGACCAAGTTGGTTCAGTTCAGTTTTGGGCGGATTGAAACAGTTCAGTTGAGTACAGTCAATTCAATGCAGTTAAAATAAAGTCCAGTTCAGTTCAGTTTTGGTTGATAACAATTCAGTTCAATTGGTTGAAGCAAAACCAATTCAGTTCAGTTAGTTTTGGTTGGTATCGGTTCAACTCAATTCGGTTGAGTCGTGGTTCAGTTTGGTTCGGTTTTGGTTGGTACTTGGTGTCGATTTAGATAATAATTTAGTTGAAACGTGATTCATTTTAGTTCGATTTCGGTTGATAACAGATGAATTCCATTCAATTGAATTGGGTCCTATCCAATTCTGATCGGTTGAAAGTGGGTTCGGCTATGAGAGACAAGATATGTATTGAGTTATGAGTATAAGATATCAAAGTCAACTAATCAACTCCGTATAAGATCAAAGTAAACTCCATATGATATCGAAGTTAATTATATGATGCTTTACGACAATACATTCTATTAAGGAGATAAATGATTGTATCAACAGTCTAATAACGATAGAGTTTCATACATTTAGTATGAAAGAGCATATTAGATGTTGATGTGGTAGGTTATAGTTGATTTATGGGTTGATATCTTTAATGTCTACTTTTATATGATGATTGAAAAAGCAGAGTATCTAATTCGATTAGTCTTAGAATGAAGTTTCTAATAGAATCATTAACTTAATTACATTGTTTCGCTAATAAAAGATGTTTAATACCTTGTAACAGTTCCCTTTATGATATTATGACGGAGTTCCCGATATGAGGGACTTTCCTGTAAGTAAGGATTAAAGTTGAAAAGTGATTAAGAATTCTCAATCATTGTACAATTATAATTAGTGCATATTGTTTTCGTAACTTGTGCTTAAGAACATATAACCATGTCTCAAGGTATAGATTACATTGCAGTTTGTGTCTAAAACCTGTCTGATTTTCATTTTTATCATAGTTCCATATGTATATAATCATACAAATATTTATCTTGTCGCAGAGTATACCAACCATGTCAAAAGTTATAAATAGATTGTTAGATGATGATTCAAACTTGTCAATTTTTTTATAACGAACCATAACTGAACTGGTTAACTGAAGTCTTCTTTTATCCTGAGTCTAATATTTCAACTTGATAGGTCGTTCATAATAAATCGAATTATTTTCAATTTCATAATAAACTCATGAAATATTTCAAAGGTTATCTTTTTTGGATGTAATTTGTACGCTTTAAATTTCAATATAGAATTATATAATACAATAACATTAATAAACTAGTTATCAATCATAGCTAGCTAACCTTTTAAACTATAACGTTAATATTGATTTAAACGAGGTTTAAGAACACTAATAAACTATATCTAATTTAATTTATATATATTTGATCATAACATGTTAATTGGTCATGAAACAATCAATAAATGCAATACATACATTATCTCTAATTTTTTACAATAGTAAATGCACACAAATAATAAATTAGAAACAGATTAAACTATGGAATAATTGAACTTTTAAACTAAAAATATCAAATTCAATAATACATAATAACATAAAATCTAGTATCCTAATATAATTACTGTTGGTATCTCAGCGCCACAGGCCCAATATCAACCAAGGCCATATAACTAACCCAGTGGTTGTAGCACGCAAATGTCACAGCCCAAAGGAGTCAAAAGTGTCTACCAACTAGTCAGATTAGAGGTAATGCAAGACACCTACCCTGGTAGTTTAAGCACTTGTCGATTAAGGAAGCATTGACGCATTGCGGTGTTAAGGCGTCTTGAGAGACCAGAGTGCTGGTAAGTTACTTGAACAAACACATCTACATCTCTCTCTAAAAATATAGAACTCCCTGGTAATATACTGACACCTCCATCGAAGGGCTGATCTGGGTTGCCCCAAGGTAGTTCATTTGTGTTTTGTAGGTTACTGGATAGCATAACCAGGTCATCTTCACAGCACCGCTCGTTGGCCACTGCTACTCTCAGCAGTACCATATATTGTCCAGATTTGGTGCTAGAAGGAGGGTTGTAGTGCCACATATCGAGTGGATTGGACGATGGATCATCAACCAGGAGTTGTGCAAGCGACAGAGCTGACCCTAGGAGACCAAAGGAGGTATTGTCACGCAAGGATCGCTCCTCGAGGCGTCCAGGTCAGCAAGGCACCGAGAAGCCGTGGTTCAATGCACCACCATCTCAAGAAGCCACCACAAAGCCCAAGGAACAATACACTGGTTCAATTGGGCCAGGTGGACTATCATCATGAACCTTCTCCCTCCAAGAGAACACGAGGTCATTTGACTCACACCAAGCCCAGACCAGGTGGAGCGCAAGAAACATCCTCAGACGTGCTGGTTGGATCTCTGGTTACGCTGAAATGCTTCAGAGTATGGAACCAACGAGGAATATGACTATTATGTCCAAACCCTACACCAAGTCGTTCACCAAAGGCATCCTGGCGCAAATGGCGGTGCAGATAGGCACCCCGACCACACGTCAGAAGAAGTTGAATTATTCACCGCTCACCTTTCATCCTCACCATCATGCGGATCATCTCCATCGATGGAAGATAACCAAATGAAGCTGGTGTAGGCTGATAAGATATGCAAGTCCTGTGCATCGTGACAGATCAGGACACCCAGACCTGAATTCGATAGAATCTGCTGGATACACATCGCAGACTACCAGGCCTGGAAGATCAGTCCACGACAGGCTTGGCAATCGCCTCTCAGCCTTTCATAGGCTGGGAGAAACCAGGTCCTTCACAAGGCCAACCACCAGCAGCAGAACCCTGGTCAGACATGATGCATGCAGCCGCTGGAATCAGGTCCACTTCATCACCTATTGGTGAGGAGATTAAGAGCTCGGTCACAAAAGGTTAAAATGCCAGGCACATCAAATTCGATGGTACTGGGGACCCTGATGATCATGTGGCCTTTGAGGGACATATGTATCTGGGGGAATTCTCAGATGCAACCTGGTGTAGTACTTCCATACAATTGACGGGAATTGCACAAGCCTGGTTTAGAAATATCCCACCTGTAGATATTATAGCTTCGTTGACCTGGCGGATCAATTCAGAATCATTTTATAAGTGGTAGAAGAGAGAAAAGTCCTCAGTGGAGCTCATGTCTGTAAACAGGGGTAAAGATGAAAGTCTGGCGTGACTACCTTACCAGGTTCAACAAGGAAGCATAATGGTTCCAGTCAAAACATGATGTGGTGATCATGGCTTTGCCAATATTGGTCAGACAGGCCCATTCAGGACCACCTCAACAAGTCAAAGGTGGATACCCTGCCCAGGATGCGCTCAGATGAGTATATTCACTTGGAAGATCAACAAGACTGCTGCACCAGGTATTACCGCAATCCAAAGAAGGAAGAAAGTCACCAGCCACTGCCTCAGAATAGAGAAGAGGAGGGAAGAAAGAAAAGGAAAAGGCATCAGCACTATTCACCAATTTCGAAAGCTTCACCCCCTACAACAAGATAGGGCAGTGATATATGCAGCTCACAAGGGTGAGGACAAATGGATCAAACCTCCCAAGAGGTCAAAGCTGGAAAAGCCCCAACAAAATATGTGATTTCCATGAGTGTCCTGGTCATTCCACTGAAGATTGTGTCCAATGTGAAGAACAAATTGAGGACCTCATTAGGAAGGGATTCTTTGATCAGTACAAGAAATTTGCCAAAGATCAAGAGGAGAAAGACCAAGGTAAAAAGAGGACAGATAGAGCCACGAGGAGATACCAGCCCAGGGGCCAATCAACGAAATTTCTGTCATCTTTGGCCCCCTGCCTCCAAAACATCTGAAAAATGAGGTTTAGAACAGCTAGTTGCTCCAATTCTTTCAGTCTAAATGTTTAGATATTCTTGAGATTAGTTTTGGAGCCTCAAGATTGTAGGGGGTGGTCCAGCTCATAAGAATCCTTTTGATATGCTCTGTCCAAGTATGTACACCTGTCATAAAGCCTGATTGAGGGGTACTCTGTTAATGTCCTTTATTATTACATGTTATCAAAAATGGGACTCGCAGGATAAAAAATGGACCACATCAGGCCCAATACAGGTCTCTGGAAGCTCAATCCTCCCCATAGGGTGAAATTAATTTACCAGTCACCTTGGGAGATGAAGAGCTAGGAACACTGTGCGGTTAATTCAGGTGGTAGAAGCCTATTCACTTATTAACATCATCATGGGCAGAACATTCATGAGTGCCTTCGAAGGTGTTGCATCTACTATCCTCTATGCTATACGTATTAGACTGTGGCAAGTTGCAGTATTGAGAGGCTCAAAGTAGCACCAGTCAGCAGCTATGCTGGTCAAGACATCAAGAAAAAGAAGATTCAGACAGACTCCGAAGGCAGGTGGATGAAATGGAGGTAGGGCTAATCCTCAGCCTTTGAAGAAGAGAGTGGTCGGTTCGCTGGACAGAAATACTCAAGCTCTGCCTCAAGATACAGCCCAGTTTTCTACTGGTTCATTGATTGAATTGGACAGGGTAGCCATACACAGCCTGTTTCGAGGGACAAACGTCAATTCCCTCGTAGAGGGGACTGAGAGGTGGTCAAATTGGATCAGACTAGGGCTCAGGAAAGGTGCAACCTGATTAATCTGCTCAGAGCTCAATGAGATTTTGCCTCTCAGCAGATGAGATGCATGGGATTGATCCGGGAATCATATACACTCATCTTTCCCTTGATCCAACTAAAAAGCAGTGAAGCAGAAAAGAGACACTTCTCCTCAGAGAAGATCAAGCAATCGAAGCAGAAGTAACAAGTTACTAGATGCAGGATTTGCGAAGCTGTGTATTACCCTGAGTGGTTAGCAAATGTGGTCATGGTCAAGAGCCAAATGCCACCTGGAGGATGTGTGTTGGATTCACAGATTTGAATAAAGCCTGCAAGGATTGCTATCCTTGCACGGATTGACCAACTGGTATTCAACCAGTTGGCCAGGCTCTTTTTATGGATGCCTTTTCCAGGCGAGCATCAGATACACATGCACCCGGACAAGGAGAAGAGGCATTCATTACAGCTGTGGGTCTATCATATATCATGATGCCTTTGGACTCAAGAATGCTGGTGTCAATCAACGATGATGGACCCAGGTCTTTGACTCAGAGGGGCAGGGAATTAGAGGTTTATGTTGATGATGCATACTCAAGATGTCAATCCGGAAGACATACAGAAGATCTCACAGAAACATTTGCTAAATTAAGAAAATACAGGTTAAACTTAACCCAAGAAATGTGTTTGGTGTCAAGTCTGGAAAGTTTTAGGTTTCATGGTTAGCCAAAGGGGATCGATGCATCTCTGATAAAGTGAAAGCTGCACTAGACCTGCCTGAACCAAAGAGCATCAAAGATATTCAAAGGTTGACTGGGAGAATGGCAGCATTGTCCAGGTTCATAGCCAGATTCACAGAGAAGTCACAACCTTTTTCAAGATCTCAAGGAAACAAGAATTAGTTGGGGACAGAGTAGCATGAAGCTTTCACCAGCTCAAAGTCACCTGATGAAACTGCCAAGCCCTGGCTACAAACAGGTGAGACCTTGTTCTGTATATTGCAGTTAGCTAGACTGCTGTAAGTGCTGTCCTCAAGGGAGCAGGAAGTTCAACAGCCTGTGATTTTGTGAGTATCCATTAACAGGAGCAGAGACAGGTTTCCTATGATCGAAAAGCACCTATGCAGTAATCACAGCAGCAAGAAGATTGAGGCTATATTTTGATGCACATCAATTGTTGTTCTAACTGATCCCATTGGAGAAGTTTCCTGAGAAGTTGAAAAGTTTGGCAGATGACAACTGGGGTTTGAATTTGACTGGTTTTGGGACAGCTTTCAGCAGGAAGCATCCCAAGCACAAGCATTAGCAGACTTCTTAGCAGAATGTTATATTATAAAGAAGCCGTACACATGGGTTGTCTACACTGATGGTTTCATCAACAATGGTGCATCTGGAGCTGGTGTGGTATTGCTGTCAGAGAAAAGATATATTGAATATGCCTTAAAGTTCAAGTTTCAAGCAACAAATAATGAAGTGAGTAGAAGCTGCCATAGCTGGATTACACTCTTGCTATTATTGGGTCAACCAGGGTGTGTTATGACTGATTCCCAATCGTTGCCAACAGTACAGGGGAGTATGAGGTCAGAGAGCCAGTTACAGACTACTGCAATCAAAATGAAGAGCTACTTCGAAACTCCAATCATTAGAAGTTTGTCTGATTCCAGAGAGGAGAATTTTCTGGCAGATGCATGGCCAGGTTGGCCACCACACTCCAGAACCTGACCAGGCAATTTAATAGAAGTGTTACTAAGAGGAGCAGAGTGTGAGTCTATGTACGTTCTTCCAAGTGGGGTCGCACCCTTGTGGATGGCAGATATTGTAGCTTACAAGCAGCATGGTACATACCTGCTGACGGGGTGTATGCCAGGAAAGTCAGTTGGCAGCTCAAGATACATGATTGATGGAGAGATGTACAGGAATCACAACTCACAGCCACTACTTAAGTGTGTTGATGGCTGATGAAGGGAACATACTCAGGAATCCATAGATTGTGGCATCATGGAGGGTGCCAGACCTGGTCACAAGCTCTTCGATCTGGCTACTTTTGGCAACATGAATGCAGATTCAGTAAAAATGGTGATGAATGTGCAAATGTCAAGATTCTCACCATCCATTCAATCAGCCAACAATGATTACATCAATCTTAATCCCATTCCTTTGTGTCAATGGGGGGGGGGGGGATATCTGGGACCCTTCCTAGGGCCAAGGAGGAAAAGATGGTTGATTGTTGCTATGGACTATTTTATTAATGGATTGAGGCTGAGGGCTTAACACACTCAGAAGAGATTTCGAAAATTCTGTGGGAAAATGTGCTGACCAGGTATGGAATCCAGTCTGTGTAGTTTTTGACATGGAAGACAGTTTGACAATGACTTTTGAAGGCTTGGTTGGCTCAGTTAAGATCAAATTGCATTTTCAGCAGTCTGCCACCCACATCTAATGGGCTGGCAGAGGCTGCAACAAGCAGATTCTAAATGGTTTAAAGAAGAAGCTGGATGAAAAAGGGTCTGTGGCTCAAGAGCTAAGGTACCTTTGGTCGTTGAGAACAACAGTCAGAGGCCACTGGGCACTAACCTACACCTTAGTAATTGGAAAGAAGCCTTGATTCCATTGAAGTCGACTCCACTTCCTCAGACTCTCACAATACAACCAGCTCAAAATGAGGATTTATCAAATCCTTGATTTAGTAGAAGAGTTTATTAAGGGAGATGCAAGCAATCAGGCATGCAGTCTATATGCAAAGGGGCCAAATACACAAGAAGAGTCAGCAAAGCCTTGCAGGTGATTGTTAAGGAAGTTTGCAGCAGTCTAAGAAGGCTGCATTAATGACTTGCACACTGGGACGGGGACCATTCAGAGTTCATTCTCAAAGATTGGATGGTTACAGGCTAATGGAGCTGGGAGCACGAATTGCCAAACATCTGGAATAACAGATCAACTCAAGAGGTACATGCTTAGTCGTAAACTGTAATTTTGTAGTACTGCACTTTTTAAGCTGGTCACAACCATGTATTAATGTATATATCAATATATAAAGAGGCATTTTTTGCTCTCTGGTTGAAAATTGTTTTTCCTATCTAGTGTTGAATTTTTACTTTTTAGGTGTAATCTTCATTCTTAGAGGTAAATATGTAAAAAAAACCTACTCTCTTCACAGAAGAGGACAAGGCTGTGAGAGGCACTGGTAAAATCCTACTCTTCTCAGAGATAGGTACCAGGTTGGGTGAGAGCCACTTGGTAAAAATTCACCCTTTCCACAGGTAGGTGTCAAGCTGGTGAAGAGCCACCTGATGGAAATCCTATCTTCTACAGGTCAGGTGCAGATTGGTGAGAGCCATCTGAGTCAAAATCTTCAATCTTCATGAGATAGGTGTCATCTGATTAGTCAGTGGAGACTCATGTGTCAACCATTATAGAAGTCTGTATCAACATCCTTCGGAATCCATGATGGGGGCATTGCTTTGCCAGCGTAGAAACCTTCTCCATGCTTCATAATAATGCTCGTCATCAGATTGTTGAAAGGTTGCTAGCTCATTCCTCATTTGTGAGTCTTTTCTTTGCCCAAACTTCACTAGAATGCCTTAGCAAGTTTGTCCCAGTATCAAAAGTTCCAACCTTCATCTCTAACACTCCTTGCTCTATCTCGAAAGAGAAAGGAAAAAGTGTAGTCGAAGGTGCATTTTCATCACATTATTTAATTTTCACAGTATCACATTTCTCAGAAGCTTCGCATAGACTACGGGCATTCATTGGCCTAAGTCCCTGCAAATTGAATTCAGGAGATGAATGGATGAATTGGAGAGAAGGACGAGAAAATACAGAGGGAAAAAAAAACAAAAAGGATAAAAAAAAAAAAAGAATAATGAGAATGCAGAAAGTCTAGGTTGGTCTGTCTTTGGGTTTGTCGTTTAAGTATTTCATTCTCCTCCGTCGTCGGACGGCACCGGCTCAACATAAGTTACATAACTATCTCCTTACTATTTTATGTTTTTTTTTGGTCTCATTGGTCGCAACAACACGTCCAAGTTGCATAAAACAATAATAATTTGATTGGGTGCAAGAAGCATCACAAATGAGGTCGATGATGACATTTTCTATTGCAATTCGTTCAAAATAAAATTATTATTAACATTATGTAATAAAAAAAATCATTAAAGGAAGTAGGCAAAGTTTTTATTTTGAATGAATTATATATTTTTTCATATATTTCAATCAATCACCTGTCTCTCTATCTCTCTTTTACTCACAACTAAAATTTACCTAAGAGTATGTGTCATGTTCAAAATTGTCACCAAAAAGAAACGAAAAAAGTATTTTTCTTAAAGCATTGCCATTGCTTTTTATATTCCCGGGTCTTCTATTTTACATTGTCATCATTTGTCAGCAACTCAATTTTGATCATGGATTTTATGTCAGAACAAACCTTTTAAAACAAAAAAAAAAAAGCGAAAACAAACCTTTTAAAACGTTTCTTGTGAAAACAAACTAAAAATTTTAAAAAACTTCGTAATAAGAAACATGATTACGTCATGATTGGTTTGACCTGATTATTTGCCCATTGACCCACTATTTGACACCCTACAATTCCTATATTCACCTCTCTTTATATTTTCTCCTAATTCTAACTCAACCTAATTAAACCCTCAACCACCACAACCCTTTCACCTACAACAAACACTGCCACACTAACAAATTGCAACCCACCTGGCCACCTCCGACTGCAGCCCACCTTTGCACCATTGTACCATGCCACCACCACACCCTCATGCACCACCAAACTYCAGCGCACCACAACTCTAGAGCCCACCACCGCGCCGCCCAAACAACCCCACAACCACCCTACAACCCTAAATACGGTCGCAACGTTAGATRGCAAAGCCCTATGATTGTGCTCAACCATCCACCTTCAATTTTAGCGAAAATCGAAAARCCATCATCTCTTTCATCTTAGTCGCAACCTTTCTATCTCACTCGCGATTTCAAGTGGTTAAGGTTTACTTTGGATTATTGTTTGATGGTGGAAATGGCAGTGGTTTGGGTRCRATTTRAGGTTGTAGTGGCAATTTGGGTTTGATTTCGTGTGGTGGTGCGGTGGARCGATTATGAATTGYGCGGTGCGGGGAAAGAGAAAAGGGATGGGGCTTGGTGCGTGTGGTGCGGCGGTTAAAGCGGTGGTGTGGCGATAGTGGTTGGAGCGTTGGCTAGGTTGGAGTGGTGGTGGAAGTGAGTAGGTTACATAGTCATAGTCATAGTCAATCGTTACATAGTCATGTGTGTTTTTTCTTAATATTGTGTTTTACTCTATTTTTAGACACGTCTTTATTATTTTTTAAAGAATGGACCTATCACTTTCGCTTATTATTCTACATTTACATATTCTCTCTCCAATATATTTTTTTTGACCCAACTTTTATTATACTACTTCGTAATAGATTATTCATAGTTTTTCCCTCAAATAGTTAATACATAAAACAATATTAAACGAAGGGAGTACATGCTGTACATCTCAATGTATAATTAATAATTTTTTTTTTTTAAAAAAAATCATTCTTAACTCGGGATATTTTTAGTACAAGCCGTGTCTCAATATTTTGCACGAAAGCAAATTTAACATTTTAAAAAAGATAGTGCACATAGCACATAGCCAAAATACAAAACTTCTCTTAAGGTAGTAACAATTGACAATCATCAAATTTTCCCGTTAAAGACCTACTTACTTTCTTTCCATCATTATCATTCAAATACAAATACAACTACATTCACCAATCCTAAAAGTATGACACATTAAGTAAAATAGAGAAGAAAGATGAATGAGGAGCACTTGGCACAAAAAATGGTAAATGGAGCTGATAACAGAACAAAACAAAATGAAGAAATTATCCAAAGAAAAGGCTAAGAATTCATACTCATTCCTGTCTTTGATCCCAAAAATAGTAGAACAACGCCAAGGAAAGAAAAGACCTACCATCTAGCTCACTCAAATTCATCCGAAAACCAAATTCCTACACATCCCACGGAACTAATACATAACTACCTAGCCTCAACAGATTTTGTCAATGACAATGCCACGTTAACAAAAAACATCCTTTTTAAGATATGAAATAACAGTAGCACTATCAAGCCCCTGCTTATTCTAAATCCCTATAAGCATCATAAATCATCAATATTACACTTCAGCCATCAAGAAATAATGTAATAAATATTTTTTAAAATACAACCTAATACAGCCCCAGATCTTACACAGTCTTACAAACTCCGCACTGAATCTTTACAGAATCAACTCCTGTAAAAGACCTTAAATAAATGATGAAAGAATCATTCTTCTTCATCTTATCCAGCTAATCATTCAATTGCCACCTGTGCTTTTCCAGAAGCAGGGGATCTGGCGAAACAATATCTAACAGTACTTGTAATTCCTAAGGACGGATCATCCAGAATGTAGGACCAATGCTATTCCTCTTATTCACCAAAGCAAAGTATCAGCTCATGTACTCTATATATAGCATACGCCAAGGATAGGTTATGAGCTCAAGAACGCTAATTACCTGAATAACACTATACTCCCACTGTACAATGAAACTAAGTTCCTTATATTCAGAAAACCACTTCAATCCATCTTCACTCTTCTTCCCGGATTAAGACTAAATTCATGTGCTGTGTAACAAACACAGCACATGAACCACATTGTGCATAAGATTGGGTAGATGACCATCGAAACATTCACCTATCAGACATTGAATAAGAAAAGATCATATACTGCATTTCAAAAACTTATGTGGGTTTTAGTAGCAATTAACAAGCCATGATCATAAATGTGTCAAATTTCCCACAATGCTCTTAAACAATAATTAAACTCTAATGCACATTAAAAGGCAGACACTATAATTCTGAGCATCAAAAAGAGGCATCTCAACACATGGTAAAAAACAAACATATATTCACTGACAATAGCAACAAACTCTATAGCAAAGAATAACTGCTATAGAAAAAATTAGCAGATTAAATCTAATTAGCACTTCACTTCGAATAACTTACAGTTAATAAAAAAATTGAATTAAAGCAATAATTGAGCATCGCACATGCCTCTTCGCCAATTCTACCAACAGCAACAAAAATAGTTAGAAAGACAATTGTGTTTTAAGCACAATTCTTTCTCATATGTTTAGCATACCATATTGCCAAAACAAAAACAGCCCAACAAAGACTCAACGGACAGCCATTTCCAAATTTTAGCTAGATCAAAAGCATGTTAATCAATTGCATGGCCTTCAAGCATAGAATTATTTGTTAAGGATTATGGTCAGTTTACATTTATTTACACACAATCTCACCACTACATTTTGTCTCAAGCTCAATCTCGACAAACTAGCCATCCTGCATACATAAAACGCTCAAGAAACACAAAAAATTCACCCGTAAAGATGAGGTAAGAGTAACAGTTAAATTCTTTATTAATGAAACAATTAAATGACCGCATTTACTATTTACTCACCCTTGTTTGAGTCTGTTATCATTAAGAAATGCTCACGTTCTGAGCGACGTCTCCACCTGCACACATGCTAATATAAGAACTACCAAAGATAAAAATAGGCAAAGGAAAAATATCATCCATAGTCCAGACATCAAAGGACACTGCAAGTTATTCTACATATTATGAAGTTCAATTTGAGCATATGTGAATGGTTCCATGTACAGAACACAACTTTATTGCAAACATATCTTTCAGACCAACTACTAGATTGCAATAAAAAGAGTGAAATAAAATCATYACCCTTACTATGCATGAATAGAAGAGTCATAATGCCACATAATGCTCTAAGAAAAATAAGCCAAACACAACAGCATTACTAATTTTTTTATTTTTTATTTTTTTTACCAAAGCAACAATTAATCAAAAGCCTTTAATCCTTAAGACTTACACTTCCATTTTCTGGACTGCGCGATAGTGAGCCAGATGGAAGCTTTCCATTTTGACAACCTACAAGAAATCATAACCAGGTCAACAGGACCTTACATAGCAACAAATTAATAATTATGTAGTACCGTGAAGAATATTATACACTCACCATCGTCTTCTGATATTTGCAAGCTACTTAACAAGCTCAATATAAGGTCCTGGTCAATAAAGATAGGAAAAAAAGAAAAAAAGTTCAGTTTACCCTTTCAAATTTCACATGCACTCATGTTTAGAAATAAACACAAACAAAGTTGAACAAAGAATCAGGGGTTTGACTTTACTTGATATTCAAAGGGGCCTTCTTATGTTTGTTATTTTCCAATAAAATCTTCTATTATTGGTAATTTATTGACCTCCCCAATCCTTTAAACTCCCAACAGTCCTATTTAACATCCTTCTCCTCCAATCCAAAAACCATAATTTAACATCCTTGAAGCCATAATGTTACCTGTAATGATTATATTACCCACTTGTTTTTTGTTAAAAGACCACATGCTAAATAATTCCCTTAAATTTTCCCACGTTACCCTCATTTTAATTTTTTWAAAAAGGCGGTCCTATCTCACTACCTTCTCTTAAATCCCACCCACTTTTTCATGTTTTAAGTAAAACAATGGAGGAAGTGAGGAAGCCGCACCACCCTATTATGAGATTAGCGTGCTGGTCTTAACTTTCTAAAGAAATGAAAGCGGTGGCTGTGACTTGTGAGGTATCAGGTATGTGGAAAGGGAGGTGGATTAGCAAAAGCTATATGATGAGAGGTTGGTGTTGTGTGGTTGTTTGTGTGAAAGGACAGTAGTTTGGTGAAAGAAATAAGTTAGATATTGCAGTTTGAAAAGTGATGCCACACACCATTCTTTGAATAATTAACACATGGTTTCTAAATTCACACACGCTGGGCCAAATCCTTTATTATACTCACTACATATACTTTTGTTACCAAAACACATTCCAAATTTCCATATACACTCGCTTCTAACCCTCACTAGTTCAATCCCTAAAATTACCGGACCTTTCTCTTGTTACACACTTACACCTTGCATTAACACACAGCTCTGTTTCATTTCATCCACTTAACACATCATTCGTAACAAACATACACCTGCAACCTTATTTGTATGGCCTGTAACTTCATTCTGAATCTTTGCACAAAAAGAAGCCTTAACGCGACCGCTTATACAATCCATTTATTTAGGAAATTCTTTTATCAACTGACACACACTCCCTCACATTGTTGACACATCATCTTTTTTTTTTTTTTAACAGATTTAACACATCTTTTATAATATCTTAACTAAGTTAATACATTCATTAATACATACCCACTACAAGATCTTTCTTAGCCATCTTTCAAGCCTCTCAAAATAATGAAACCATAGATGTCCTCTTCGCCCCAAAAACTACACTTCATTATCAAGTCCATAAAAATCTCCTGGGCTAGTCAACATTGTTCTATCACCCTTTCATCAATTTCATAAGTGGCTAAGAAACTTAAATCCTCATAATATTACAGTCAATATTGAGCATCTATTTTGTTTATAGACCAAATCACGTATTCTTCCACTTCCTAGATCCTTGTATTACCCCTCCAATTTTGTTAAAATATTTTAACAATTAACATCACCCTTACCCAAACACCTCCGCACCCTCCATTAGATACTACCCTATCAGCGTTTCGAGCTTCATCTCCTGAATTAGTTCCTTTCCAACCTCATATTCTTAATCCTCCATACATTACTCACACAGTGACTTATCTCACACTAAAAATCTTTGGACAAATGACAACACATCGAATTCCATTTCATTGAAAATCCCTACGCAGCTATTAGTTGCCTCGTCTTAGAGACCAAAACCCACGTTGGTGATGCATTCAAACCTCTTGATAACCAAAGACATTATTGGCCACACTAAAAAGATCACATAGGATTTACCTTTCTATCCCCAATTTCCTCTTATACCACTTCTATGCCTATCTATTTGTCTCATGCTCATTTAGCAGCCGTATTTCAGTCCATTCTTTTGTTTGAAAGTTCAATGTGACAAGTGCCAATCTCACTAGTCACTTCTTAACTAAGTAATAGTCCGAATGTGTCATACATTGGCAAAATCAATGGCCTTTCCATCAATGCCCCTTTGTCCGATACCCAAAACAGATTGACTCTCTCAAGCCATCTCAATTGAATAAGAAATTTATATAACATCATACTACTAGAATATTTCAAGAGGTGAACACTTTAAACAGTAGTATGATACTATGGGCAAGACAATGACACAATGTCAATTTTCAGAAAATTGTGAAAAAACACTTTGATACCATAAGCTTAAGTCTAAGAGAACCATGAAGACAATCTAAAATTATACTACTATCACGCACCACAAAAAATAAACAGCAACATCACTCTACCTGTTGCTAAAGTCGTTGTAGAGATTTTGAAGTGAGCATTAGCAATATGCAGAGATATAGCATGCTACCATTTGGCTGTGACTATCAAATTATAACAATATTTCAGTAACATATAATTGCATAAGCAAAATTGTCAAATGGCATGGAAAACAATAGCTTACACATCTTAAGGCAAATTTAAATTTCGTTTCATATTCAAGGGAACATATTCCAGGGCAATAAACCCAAGTAAACCACATTTAGTAAAGTTAGTAATTTGTTAACTTCAAAGTCCATACATTTAAGCTTGTGATTTACACATTGCATCACAGCATCACACTGCTGAGACCTGCTTGCCAAACATGCTCAAAACATTGTTTTTGCTCTTCAGAAACAAACAGTCATATGAAGCAAGAAAACTAGATTGCAAGAGAGCTCAAGATCAAAAATTTACAATTTTTCACCCTTAAATGTAATGTCTTTTTTTAAAAAAAAAAAAAATAACCTAACAGTAAAATGAGATGTCCACAAAATACTTCGACACAATTAAAGATAAAAAATACACAGCTATATACATTACGTTTGTTTGATTCGAGAATCACGCCAACACTGCGACTTCCTCAGAGGTGAGCCCTAGTTAAAGTCAAAGGGGAAAAATATCAGGCAGTCCCACGTCATGAATAAGCTTTATTCACGCATGATTTAAGCTTACCTGTATGATTCCAGCTGATAGTTGGTCCATTATCCTACAAAATTACGTATTCAATGCAAAACTTAAAATACCAATTGTATCATTATGATTTATACCCTTACCTGACCAACATCTAAAGTCTCTGATGTACGGAGAGAAGCTCCTTATTGAACAAATTGCCTTATATCTTTAAGACTTCGTAACCTATAGCCACAACAAAACGAATAGCTTATATCCTAAACATATAGCACAAGTCAAATTGCCAACACAACATTCCCTAAATAAAACAAATGCCTCTTATAAGGAAAAAAAATACCTCCTGAAGATTTATTGTGCTGACAAACCTATTGTGAGACTCGGTTGTAAATCAGGCCACTTAAAAACTTCACCCTACCGAGACTCACGGATTACTTTCCTCTATCTGAAGTTGACTTTCAATCTCAGGCCTGTTATCACATAGTAGTCAATATGAAACTCATGAGAAAAATTGTGGTATATTTGAACAACCCACAACACATAATTCTGACGGGGTTTCACTAGGTATTACTCCATGTGTTACAGGCTCTAATTTCCAACCGCTAGGTAGAAGAGCCCCTACTAAAATATCAAAAGGAAAAGATACACATGCTACAACTCCCTCTTCCAATACATATCATTGTCATTCTAATTAAACAAAAGYACTGACAAGTAAAACAGGCATTATACATATCATTGCTAGGGCATCATGAAATGCAAGTTGCATTTTATAAAAGGTTTCAATATGCGATAAGCACATGGAAAGAAGAAAACCAACAAATATATTTCAATCTTCATAACAAAAACCAAAACATGACACCAGATGACCAGAACAAAACTTTGCCAGCCAAACAACTAGAGTCATAGCCCCAAGCTCTAATTGTCATTCATGCCAGGACCCTTCCACGACTTTCAATTAATTGTCTAATTAATCTAATCATGATGGCTTAAGAAGATAATGATCTTAAACCAAATCACTCATATAAAATTGGAAACAATAAATCAAAAGATGGCGATAGTCATTCTACTTGAAATGTCCTATGCTTCAAATTGAAGAGCAACAGATTAAAAAAAAAAAAAAAAACTAGATATTTTAAAAAAGAAAAAATAAAAAAACCATTTTTTGCCCGTTATTTTCAAAATTCATTTCATCAAACATAAAGAATGATACATCAATAAAATCAATCCACCTTTCAGAGACACGGCCTCTTTCAGTAGATGTTTGTCCAACTACAATCGCAGGCATAAGTGGTCCACTCTGACTTTGACGGCCTTTTACTGCTTGGTACTTGGCCTTCAATTGCGTTGRGTCAGTCTCAACACCAGGTGCTGCCAACTCAAGATCTTTTCCATCTTTTTCAATGGAGCTCTTTCCATGGATGTAAGAATCTGATAACTCGCTTCCAGTTCTGCTTTTACTGCTGATCCCTTCAGTAGCCATAGCAACGATCTCATCAGAAGGCCCACTCTTACCTTGTTCTCTGCAGTGAAGAGGAGTCAAACCATATGAATATTATCCATCTTAAAAGAAACTTAATTTGCACAAGGATCAAATTACATTCCACCACTCCAAAACTTGTCATGAGACTCTTGCCTCGCCGTGAGCTGACTACAGAAGGACTCTWACTGATGATATGCCCTCTGTACTGTAGTATGTTAGTATGCTACTAGTACAGGCAATTATTCAAGTGACCTGCTCATTGTGGCCCAAAATTGGGACTTGGCAAATCTGGCCTCTGCTGTAGTTCCTAAACAAGATGCATCTTGTTTTTGAAAAAATTAAATAAAAGCCTCAGACAGGATCTCCTATCTGTAGCTGTCTCATCTCACCTAGGTCCATAGACTTTGCCATGTCCAACTACCACAATATGACATTCCTATATAGGCATTCGCCCAAATGAATATATATTCCACGCTTTCAAAATACATTAAAAGCATTGGCCCCATTTTAAATTTCATTATAATTCTTCTAAAGTACTAACTTCACAAAACAACATTGGATTTAAAGGAATCTATGTTGTAACAAACCCAAGAAAATAACAGCAGAGATGAACCAGTTCTAAAGCAATTGCTCAATTCTGGATGCACTTGAAAGTTAGAAGTAACCATTGAATTTGTATTTTTTTTTTTTTGAACCATTGAAATTTTAATGTTTGATCTATATACCAATCAAATTTCCAATAATATAGCATAATCTGACTCCATAACGTGTTTACAGGTACTTGAAAGCCTATAAATCAATGTTATTCGAATTTTCAGGGAAAAAAAAGAAGGGTGAACAAAAAAAAATCTTCTTTATTGACGACGTGTAAACATTGTTAAATTCAGTTAAAAGAAATCAGAACATTATCTGCGCACAAAATCATTTGAGGGAAGATATTTCCTGTAACAGATCCAGAGTTGATGCATCCTGATAAGTAAAACAAACAAATCACTAAGAAAACGATCCCAATACGGCATAAAATTTTGGAAATCTTGCATTTAATCACCTTACTGCTAGCAGCAGATTTACACTTTCATCAGCTTCCTTAATTTCTCCATCTCATCATCATCTTGCACCTACAAACAAACATAATAGCTTAGACAAGGCAAAAATCTCTAAGTATACTTACCTGTTTAGATACAGATCAAACGTAGAGGAAGTAGGGGGGGAAGAGAGAGAGAAAGCAAGTGACCACTTTTTTGAGGTAATGAGGGTAATGTGGGAAAAATCTTTGGAATCTTAAGAAAATTTGCTGAAGTGAGGGTATTGTAGTATTTTCACATAAAGCAAGTGAAGAAATATTTCACTTTAGTAATGTAGCATCTATTATGAATTTCCAAACAGAAAAGTGTTGCATCTTTTAAAAAAGAGTGATATTTAAGTAAAAACTGTAAATTGGAATTGAAAGCTTAAACATGCGTTCTTTGCTGTTTTGATAAAAGTATGGTGAAATTGAAACAGTATTGACTGTACTGCTATAAAACACAAATGTTACTCACCAGTGCAGCTGTGCCTTCAGATTTCGATATCAAAGTTCCAGGCACTAACACTCTCTTGTTCACTGGATGTAAAAGGTGCAAAAGGAAAGGAAATAAAAAATCAAAACCAGTAATTGACATGTAAATTGATTTTTCAGAACAAATAGAAAATAAATTAGCTCATAAAATTTTCCCATGCAATAATTCATTAGATCATATAAAGATAGATACGGAGCTTTCAAACAACTTTCACAGGCTAAAGATATGTACTGAGAGATAAAAAATCTGAAACTGATGCCATACTTGTGATAATGCTTCTTGCTCTGCAGAAGGCATTCTTTTTAAGAGCAAGTTGTGCAGCATCTTTCAACTGCAATATGAAACAAGCCAAAATTAAACTCCGTATAATAAAAACTAAGACCCATAAAGAGAATACAGTGGATCAGAAATCTGACAGAATGACCTGCAATGCTTTCACGCGATCCCATAGCGGTGGCAAGTCTGCTAACAATTTCTTCACAGAAAGATCGGGCGGCTTGCATGTTTAAAGAAGAATGTTTCAGTAACTTCTCAGCTGTAGGCCGCTTTGCTGATCTTTCACCAGACACATTGCAACCATTTCTTTAAAAGACTGATAAACAGCTAAAATTACTCTAATTAGTTTTATAATAACAGAAAATGGAAGACAAGCAATATCAACTGACAAAGTATAAATAAAAAGGAGGCCCAACAACAATATTCAAAAAATAAAGACCTTTTTATCATACGAAGTATAGACTACAGCTTACAACTTCCATGATTAACTAGGTAATGTAAACAAGACATGAGGCAAAAGCTAAGAAGTGTATTAGGTAATATGAACTAAGGACATTCTATCTATTATAATACAAGGAAAGCCAAGAGAATAATAAAATAAACAATTTCTAGAAACTCAAAAGGACCTTAATTCAAATTCATCAGACAACTTCCACTCATAAGGGCTGCGATAAAAATATAAGAAAACAATTACTGATGAAAAACAATGAACCTTTGAAATATTTTGTCGCATCATAGTCAAGTCCTGGCGGAGCATTTTGTATAGTCATCAGCAGAACCTATAGATAAATCAAGATAAGGACAGAAACCGAATGAAGCATCACTTTTAGTTTGGAAATAAATATTTGGTATTAAGAGAGGACAACGATGACCTTCATTGGAGGTACTTCGAGAAGGGTGCATGACCATGAGCTACTCTAGTGCAGTAATTCCAAATGACCAAATGTCAGCCCTGAACAAAGAATGCACTCAGCACATGATAATTAAACAATCTTTAAATTTTAAATATTCTATGTAATTGCAAAGCAAATAGCAAATTGTCGAAATAACTCAATTAATAAACCTACAATGAGTGATATGAGTCTTCAACAATACCTATCTATCATTCTATCCTTAATACAATGAGTGATATGAGTCTTCAACAATACCTATCTAGAGCTGACATCATCCGGAAACCGAACATTTGGATGCCTTGTGATAATGTTTTGGACTTTTGGGTAAATTTACGAAGAAACATGTTCATTCAAGCATCATATCAACAATTCAACATTAATAACCTCTTTTGCGGTCAACTCCACTATTTTTTTAATGTTTACATGTATTGGGGTGTTTCAAATTCTCAAGTTTCTTCACCTCCTCTAATCCAGTTTATGACTAATGCCTTTGCKAGAGTGCATGAACTCYAGAAAAATTATCCCAACTCTCCCACAAACTTTTAGGAAAGCTAATATATTAGTTGATACTAATTGTTTACAATGGGGAAAGACAATCYGTAGATATCAATCAATCAATCAAAGCCTTAGTGCCATAAGTGGGGTTGGCTAACATGAYCCAAAAATMATTATTCCGGGAAGTCATCCACAAAGATTAAGGAATGCGCCCACAAAAATATCYTTTTGGTTCATGTCATAAGAAGTGACAATCAGCAGATATAATCTAGAAAATAGACCTACTTGAAGTTATATCCACTTCCTGGTTGCAACACCTCAGGAGCCATCCTGGYAACATAATACAAATCAGATGTRAAGCATACAGCAAAAGCAGTACGGACCAAATAAAACAAAAAATGATAACCTTAACAAACTACAAAAACAATCCATAGACAGCAAGTTGAAAAATTAAGCCCACCAGCAAGGTGTTCCAACAAATGTATTTCTTGAGCGCTGCCTATCACCACTATCGAACATGCAAGCAGAAACACCAAAATCAGCAAGCTTCACAAGCCCATTAGTATCAAGCAAGATGTTTCCGGCCTGCAAAAGTTTATAAAAAGCAATTACAATCGAGAGCATTATAGCCTTTATTTGCATCTTTTGAGCTCCCACGCCCATTGCGTATTCTTCACAATTTTGAAATGAATATGGAAACTACAACAAATTATTTACTCGTACAGAATTCGACAAAAAAAGCAGATTCTGACTATTAGACATGCACTCGGGCCTTACAATACAGCCTGAGTCTTAGGAACATAGTGCATCATACATCAAAACATAKGACATAGGTAAAATAACCTTAACATCACGATGGATATGTCCATGTCGATGGAGGTACTCCAGAGCTTTCAGAGTTTCTTTCAAGATGGTACAAATAACAGGTTCCTCAAACCCATCAGGAAATGCTATTTTCATTAGATGCAGGCATGAACCTTCAGCCATGAATGGCATAACAACCCAAAGATTACGCTCCACAACAAACGAACAATACGCTCTGACTACATTCGGATGATCGATCAAACTCATCATTTGTGCCTCCCTTCTGATGTCATCCTGCATAAGAACAGCTTTTCAAATAACATATAGAATATGACACATACTATAAACTTGCTTTAAAAAGCCTATATTTCAGATAAAAGGGAAAACCAAAAAAAATCTGTGATCTCAATACAATTGTTCCAAAAGCAAAGACAATAATACAATTGCAAACAGATGCAAAGATCTTCATTCTGAAAAAAAAGGTGGACTAGTGTTTTTTTTCAAGAGATAGTCCTTAAACATATTAAAGTTTCATAGATGCCTAGGATCTAATTATCTATCTTACACACTTACAACAAGCTTACTTGGTCAGTTTAGCATTGTCAGCAGTGCCATAATTTTGTTGGTGCAAACTTACAAAAAAAAATCAATGATTACAGTTGTGAATTGAATTTGCACTATTAAAGAGTATACGGAAGCCGGTAACAATTCAAGCCTGTATTTTTTTGAAGGTATGCAGAAGTAATATAATCATGAACTTGTGCCTTATAATAGCATGGGAATTGGTTTTGAAAAACATAATTCAAGTTGCAACTTGAAGTAATTATTGATCAAGGGGGCAGATTACTCAGAGCATTCCACTGGGAACTTGAGAAATAAAACACATAAAATCTCCCCTTTGCCCTTCCCGGCTGAGTATAATATGAACTCGAGGACATACAAGAAATTGAAAAGGACACTATGGACCATCAAACTTCACACATGGACTTAGCGGCTTCACTAAATTCATAATGTGAGTATGATGTTTTATTTTTAATAACAAAACTCCCTTTTTCCTGCAGTACTTTGCGCCCCACAGGTCTCTCTCTCTCTTCTACTAAGAAAAGTCCAGTTCCTCCCCCAAGGATCCAAACCACATTTTTGTCTCAACTGGGTCCAATCTGATTGACATAGATACTGTAGGTGATACAGCAAGCCCAAGCATAATGATGTTTAGGTGTCACATCAATAACAGATTAACGGCTACATCCACGCCTCATGCACCTATTGTAGACTTGTAATGAATGTAAACCTCATAGAAATCTTTTGTTGACCTTTAAATTCGTAACATGAAAAAAGTCTAAAATTGATGAAAAATTCCAGCCATTACTAAAATTGAATTTTCCAAAACATTAAAAAAAATTGAATAAAAAATTCTAGGAAGGTCAATCTTAACTAGGCAGTGATACATTTCACAAAATAATTTTACAGTCAAGACTCAAGGAGAAGTAGTTTAGAGAAGTTGGATTTCCACTTCTTGTTTCAGAAGATAAAAAACATAATTTCGAGGAAGGATAAGGTATTAGCCTCATGTAAGCTTTAAAGTTGAAAAGACAATACAGCATCAACTATGTAGTATAATCATTATAATGCTCAAGTGAAAAAAAAGAAGAGCACAATCAAAGAGTTGTGTGTGAGTAAATGTGAAAGAAAAAAAATTCTCCGCGTAATCTGACATTACACTGGTATGGGCAACTTGTTTAAAACAACTAGTGAAAGATTTTGTAATAATGCTAGGTTCTGAGTTATGACACCTGGATAGCAGGACAAAGATAGGTATCTAACAGTTGCAGCTGACTTGAGTTGCACATTTAGAGAAAAACTAGTCAAGATGAGTTAACTACCAATACAAACCACCAACACAAGCAATCATAAACATTCAATCAATCAATAGCGGGGAATACAATCATGTTGAGATGGATGTGCGGGAGCACTCAACGAGATACAATCATAAATGAAGTTATTCGTAGGAGAGTTGGTGTTGCGAACATTGGAGAAATCATAAATGAAGTTATCCGTAGGAAAGTTAAGGGGAAATCGTTTCTATTGGCTTGGACATGTAACACGGAGAACCAAGGCCGGAGAGTGTTGGTTTGTGCGAAGAGTTGAAGAGTGAGATCGGGGAGATTTCAAACGAGGTAGAGGGAGACCGAAAATGACTTGGTGGGAAGGAGTTAGAAAAGATATGAAGTGATGGATTTATAGGTGAATGAGGCTATCAGTCATAGGGGGGTAAGAGGAAAATCTTCATAGATGACTTACCGAAATAATCACTTTTAGTTCATGTTAGCTGACCTCTCTTATGGAACAAAGTTTTGATTTGATTGATATATCAAAATTTTAGAATATGACATATTGATTGTCAAAGAATTAACGAAGTGAAGATACATGGATATGAAGATACATGGATATAACCTGAGCTGACCAATTGGTTCTTACAATCTCTTATTATACTCATATTCCATATGTTAATTAATCATTACCTTATGGTGTGTTTAAATTATAGAATTTCATTTTAAATTTTGATATTGAGACAATTATAGTGTTTGGATGTCCAATAATTCAAATAAGATTTGCCCAAATTCTACAACTACACAAGCAATAAGCCAATAATGTAAGGATTTTAAATGACAAGGTAAACCATGTCATTTGAAATATTCAAATTCCAAGATTTAAATGATACATTTGAAATGAAATCTGTCTTCCAAACACAACTTAAGAGAATTGTGAATTTGAAATAAATTGAGAATGATCTTCTAATTTTCCCTTAAAAGGATAATTTTCATGTACAATAAGATCTTACTTATGAGGAATGTGAGACATTTAAGGCTAGGTTCAAGAGTTCAACATGGTTAAAGGTCCACATGGTTTGGTTAATAGATTTGTCTATCAAAGTATGGAAGACTTCGAGAATCCCACAAAATTGAGCGGAAGAGCACTTGGTTCTTGTTTATAAGAACTAAAAAGATGCTCAAGAGTCAAGATTGCTATCTCTAACTACGACGAGAATCAAGCTTATAAAGCCAAACTATCAAGTTGTGTGAAAGGGTCATAAAACATCATTTAAGAACATGCAAAGATCTCGAAACCATGGAAGCTATTTTGTTAAGAAAAATGATGGAGTTCGTAGGGTGAGGAAGCCATATGGTTTTCATTGATTAAAGAAGGCTTATGACAGGTTCAAGAGATTTACTTTGGTGAGCAATGTTGAAGGGAGGTATTTCACAAAGGTATATTGACCTGGTAAAGGATATTTCAGTGAGGACTTGTGATGAGTTGACAAAGGATTACCCTTATAACAATTGAATTGCATCAAGGGTCGACATTAAGCCTTTTTCTTTTGCAATTGGTTATAGATAAAGTAACAAGGTCCATCCAAGATGAGTACTATCGTGTATGTTGTTTGCAGATGATATTGAGATGATATTTAATATTGCATTGGTCGATAGCTAAATCGATGTAAAACTGAGTATTTGGAATGTCGTTTGAGGCGAGACAAATGATGCTTACTTTGCTTTATGATACACGATGTTGAGTTTCTAAAAAGGAGCACATTCAAAAGGTAGGGGTTTGCTTTGCTTTATCTTTTAGCAAGCAAGGGAGCACTTGTACAAAGGGTGGAAGAGTAAGATAAAAAAGATTTCAAACTAGGTATGAGAAGACTAAAAATGACTTGGTTGGAAAAAGTTAAAAAGATATGAAGAAACAAATGGATTTGGAGGAGAATAAGATCCTCGATCATAAGGGGTGGAGGAGGAAAATTTTGTAGATGACTACACAGAATAATAATTTTTTGATTCATGTAGCCAACCCATTTTATGGGACAAAGGCTTGGATTGAATTTAAACAAAAACTATTTCTTAGAATCAAATACAATCAATCCAATGAACTCTAATAAGTTCACATTAGTTCACTTAGAGTTCAATTCGGATATATAATGCGTCTTAAATCTTCATAGTGATGATATTATCCAAAGTTACATTCACTACCATGATAACGATTAACATTTATTTGGTTACGCAGTTAGYCAATCGTTAGTCATTTACCTGAGTTGAAAAGAACAATAACCTTGCTAGCCACATTATTAGGGTAASAGATGTATATAAACCACAAATGTCGTCGTCTTTTTAAGATAATGTAAAATATCCTATATGCCAATTACCATAATTTATCACCYTGTGAATTAGCTACAGCTATAATAACTACTCCAWTTGTTCCACTAAGTTCTCGCCGCTTATACTTTTCACGTTTAACAATGCATAAGTGTTAAATATCTTTCATTCTATATTATTCTACTAGTATATTAGTAAAAAATTTAAAGATTTGATATTAGTAAACAAAGACAATGCAAACAAGACCTAACTTGACTGTATTTATTCTAGTCTAATAACACAAAAACCTAGTAGAAGAGAGTGAGTAATAAGATATATAATACTAGAACACTTTGTTACTTCAATTCTCCGACACCTTTTCCCAACTCATATCATCATGCATTCAAACACCTTAAATGAATATCCATACAAGGATATAATCTTGTATAACACTTTTTGTGATGCGTTTGTCATAAATACGGAGAACGGAGTATTATTATAGATTAATTGTGAAACTTTGACATCTTTCCTAATATAAAACTGATTTCATTACCAAAACAGTCCTGARYATTTGARAGTAAGATTGGCTTGACCGTTATATGGAGTCGGTAAATCATGGCACAACCGTTATCGAGTAGGGTAACAACTAACGAACAAGAATATAATCATCATTCTACCAAATTTCAACAATGRCAACGAGTTGGAGTATCCGACTAACACAGATACATAGCTAATTCACCATTTGCACGTAATGGCAGTATCATAGAAGGTAGCCAACTATCCGATTTACACTGTGTTAAGAAATTCTATGCATGCAACCAAAATTCACCACAGCTGGAAACATTCTCCAGGTATATCATCAAACAGTATGATAAGAGTAAAATTGCAGTCGACATTCTTATTAGCAGTTCGGTCGAAAAAACTCCATCAGCAAATTCAAAAAAAAACACATAAGGCTAAAATCAGATCAATCATATGAAAAGTACTTCAGAAACAATATAACAGATCATGCAATACATCAAAATTAAACAATATAATTCAATAATTGACCAACTTACTAACTAAGCAATGAAATTAGAATCCCTAAATGAATCTCAAAACATAATTAAGCGATCAAAAAACCAAAAAAAATTGAAAAAAACAGCAAAAAAATCAGAAACAATAATTCAAATAAAAAACTAACCAAATTACTATTGCATCGATCAAGATCCAAACATTTGATAGCAACGACTTCATTGTAAGGAAGATAGATCGCTCTATAAACAGTCGCACTTGCACCAAATCCAATTTCTTCCAGAAGCCTGTAATCGCTCGAGTTCACCGAATAACTCCGAGGAGCACCACCGGACCTCCCCATGCCCTAATACCGCTCGGAAAACCACTCAATTCTCAACTCAAAAACCACTGATGGTTTTTCAGACCACAAAATCAAAAATAATTGAAACAAAAGCTGTTTTTTTATATGCTTTCAGTATTCAACTGATGAATAATATCTCCAAAAAAAGAGTAGATTCTGGGATTTGATATTTTACTGCTTAGCACCACCACCACCACCTACCTTTTAAAAATTTTGAAGGTGGA
>SNQN01004441.1:3845-17270 GCA_008642245.1 Bassia scoparia
TTGGCATCAACAATTCATAACATGGCATAATCAAAACAGGGTCAAAGTTCTCACGAATCAATTGAACCATAGAACTACTCCTAACCGTATCTCTCGACCTAGGATAGTCTCGTTCTACCTATTGATGTTGATCTTGTTCTAAGTCTCAATTGCTAGATCTAGAGACTTGTGACTAATCAGATTAAGCAATTAAGTCGGGCCCTACAAAATTGATTTACATGAATAACAATCTAATAGGAAATTGATTAAAAGTCAGGTCATGAATCAAATCAAACCAATTATAAGTCAATCACATTGCTATAGATCCCCAATCGCCCTAGAAAATAGACTACTCACTCATATTCAAATTAAACATACTAATTGCGATTAGGGAAAACATAATTAAAAGCATAAAACAATTAAAAGCAATAATAAAACGAATTAAAGGATGAAATAATTGCAAAGAAGCGATTCCACAATAACGTAATTGAGTTTGAAAATAATCTCTGATATTCTAAGAATAATTACAAAATTAGGATTTTTCCCCTTAAATACTCTTGTTATCTTTCTAATCTAAAACAAAGCTGCTTAATTACAAGAAATGCCATCCTCATTAAAGCCAAATCATCCAAATCGCAAGCCCAAATCCGGAAGCCAAACCGATCGGTTTGAAGTGAAACGATCGGTTTGGACTTCTGAACCGATCGGTTTGGGCTAGAATTTCCTGCTCGGCCAAATTCCGCTCGATCCACGCCCCGTGCTACATCCGTAAAGCTACTCTCTAATCATGTTTGAAAGCAAGAAAACATCAAAAGCAATGGAAGAAAACAAGGAAATAGTCATGAAAAAAAGTAATTGAAAGCTACAAATGGGTATTCTAGAACTCACTCTAAACTAAACCAAATTGAACAAAACTACTAGCAAAATGATCACAAACAAAGGGAGAAACTAATTATCAACAAAAGAACTTGAAATCAAAAACAACAAACATACCCACCAAAAACCTGGAAATTCAAAATTGAGCAAAAACATGAAGTAAACTATATTAAAACTGAAAACAAATACTAGAATCGAAATTACCTTGAAAAATTAGATGGAAAGCATAGAAATTTTGCTACAAATGGTTGAGAAATGAGTAAACTAGAGCAAAATTTACCAAGAACTTGAAGCTTTCTCTCTCCTAACTATGGAAGAATGAAGAAGATGAAGTTGAAAGAAAAATTCCGAAAATTGCAATCTACTCCGTAAAATTCTATTCTAAAAACACTACTTACTTGTTTGTTTCTCTCCTAAAACTATATATACATGGCTCAATTACAATCTCATAAAAATTACAAGTATGCCATTATTAATTCCAACATGTGCCAAATACTCTTCCAAAGTCAAGCCAAACGTTGGTCAAATGTTGAAAAGTCAACAAAACGGGAACTGACACATAGGCGCGGGCCATGCGCGGGCCGTGCGCGGGCCATGCGCAGGCCGTGCGCGGGCCATGCGCCCTGATGCGAGGTCGTCTCGAGATGCACGCCCGCTCTAAAAAGCTTCTGAAAAATCGAGGGAGAAGGGGTGCAAGCGCGGGCCGCCTCCAGACATGCGGGCCGATGCGCGGGACACCTCGAAGTGCGCGCACGATTTAAAATGTTTTTGGAAAGTCGAGGGAGGAGCTGTTGGCGCGGGCCACCACACGCGGGCCACACCTCGAAATGCGTGCCCGCTCAAAAACCATTCTAGAAATCATCTAGAAAATCCGCAGGCGCGGGCCACTTTGATGCGCGGGCCATCTCTGTTTGGCTCTAGCTGAACTGCTCAACTTCGAGCGGCCATAACTTCTTTCTCGATGATCGGATTGCAGCTTGTAATATATTATTGGAAAGTTCTTGGAGTCTACTTTCCAATGCAAAAAGTCTCACTTGCAAATTCAAAGTGTGCAAAATGATATGGCTCGAAGAAGTTGTTATAGTAAGAGTTCAAGTGCCTTAAAGCCCAACTTAAGCAAACACAACCATGCCAACAAGTAGGAAGGCTCAAAACTAGCATGTGCACATCTAGGCAACTTGCAATCATTCACAATACTTGCAATTGAGTGTACAAGAATAGAAATGAAGAGAAAACTAGTGAAAAACCTATAAAAACCACTAAAAACCAACAAAGCTTTGCAAAACTATACAAAGTGGAAAACTAACCAAAAGGTTAGTGAAATGATATCGAAAACACACATATTTGCCAAAATAAGGAATAAATAAGTGCCTAAATGTGACCATTTTTGGCACTTATCAACTCCCCCCAACTAGGACCTTTGCGCGTCCTCGAGCAAAGTAAAACAAAGCAAAAGAAAAGGAAAAAAAATACACTAACTCACTTTCGTAGGAAGACCCAAAGAGAAGACCCACAACTCCATAAATAAGAAGAAATCAAGGCAAAGGTTTTCAAAAACACAAGGAACACAAATGGAAAGACAAAAACAAAAAGAAAAATAAAATTGAAGAAAGAAAGATAAATATGTGCCTTGGATTGGATTTCTTGGACTTTTGGTGACGCTAATAAGGAGAAAAGATGTCCCCCCCAACTAGAAATCAAACAAGAGTCAAATAGATATCACAAATTGTGTGCAACTTTCAAAGCTTGCAATAAATCAAGTCATTCCACTCTCTTCCTCTCTCCAAAGCGACCCTCTTAGCTTCAAGTAGATCAAGTTCGGTGACAACACATAGCTCAAAGAAAGAGCTCAAAGAATAGCATAGAGAGATTTTAAGAGTAAGGTTTAAGCACATTGCACTAGACATCCAAAATTAAGAATTGTGACTCCCTCCACGTTTTGTGACTCAACTCTCAAGGTCAAAGGTCTTTCCGGGTTGTAATGTATGGGCTAAAGGTTGGGTGAGGATAAAAATATTTGTCTTGTGGTGGATACCTACACAAGTGAAGCTTACAATCATCAAACCAAACTTTGGGGATTGAGGTGCCCCAATTCACACTTGGGAGGCAAGTTTATAGCACACTTGTTTTTTTCCCATACAATTCACTACACTTGAATTATCTCCCCTTTTGTGCATATTTTTGGATATTTTTATTTTTCTGTTTTTTTCTTTTTCTTTTTGCTTTTTTTTTGCATGCACTTGGGAATAGACTTTGTAATACTATTGCATTTCACTTACACACTTTACAACACTTTGAGACTTTATACACATAGCCTATACAAACCCAAAAACCATACTTCACTTGTCTTCTAAAGGTCAAAACATGTGAGAATTTGGCTAAGAGGTATGTAATGTGGCTAACAAGGATAGGAAAGCTCAAAGGGGTGCCAGAGGTAAACGAAAACCCAAAATTTATTCCCACATACATATGTGGAAAAAGAAATAAAAAGGTAAATGAAAAAGGGAAAAATAATTTGAACCCAAAACCCGAAATGAATGCCTTATCACTCCTCAAGTAGTTCGGTCTAGATCTCAAAAAGTCACAAACAAATAGTCAAGGAAGGATTCTAGTGTAAACACTCAATTTTTGTGGAATTTTGACGTGTATGTGCCTACTTGGCTCTAAAAGAATTCACACAACAAACACGGTCTCATTGTGAACACAAAAATCACCAAGCAAGGCTTCCTATCATTCACCCAGCTACTCCCGGCTTGGCTAAAAAGCTCACCACCGTGAAAGTATTTCATGACTTGCTTGTAAAGCGTGCCAATCAAATAGATTCCTAGGAAGAGAGTTTCATGACTTGGATTTTGAAAAATTAGACCTTGCTAGACTCTTGGTTGTGAGGAAAATGAGTTTCTTAAAACTCAAATCCCATCCAATTATCCAAATCCATTACACAAAATATAATTTACCACTTTGCCTTGAAAACCAAAAGGAAAGAAAAATAAAAGGAAAGAAAAGAAAAGAAAGAAAAAGAAAGGGAAAAGAAAAGAAAAGAAAATCTTTTTGGCCTTTTTTTTGCATTTTTTTCGATTTTTTTGGTGATTTTCCAACTTTGTACCTAAAAACTCAAAAGCAAACAACACATATATACATGCACAACAATTAATAGGAAAATCCTAGGAAAATAAGGATAAACTTGGAGATATGGTTTACACTACAATCCTTATCATCCCCTTATCAACTCCAAATCAACTTGATCGAAGTCAAGGACACTACAAATAAACCTCAAGGGGGAATCCAACAACCACCATGCAAACAAATAAAATAAAATCGCCCTAGGGACAACCCCTACGACGCTGCAAGCACATAATCCCAAAGGATAGTATCTCTAAGTGTAAAAGAAAAATCCTAGAATCTAGCCACATAAATTACAATAAATAAAAAGATGGAGTTAGAGGAAACTTACAAAGCCGCATCCAAAACAATATAGGCACAAGAGCCCCAAAATCGGGCTCACCTCCAAGCTTACGACTCCAAAAGAAAAAACCAACCCCAAAACACAATAATACAACATAATACAAAACAAATACACAATATATACAATATCAACAATATATTCGCAACCAAGCAACAAAAAGTGACGCATTTGTGGAACTCTCCCCCCAACTAAAATGGAACTCCGTCTTGGAGTTCGAAAAGCAAGCATAAGGGAAGGCAAAGTTACAAAAATGCGCACTAGTCTTGATCCTGCTCATGTTGAGTGTTGGGTGGCGGATTAAGACGGAAAGGCCACCCACTCATATCATACCCCACCGCAACTTGAGGTTCATCGGTATATGTGCAGCTGGGGTCCCAATCGTAGCGAAGCGAGGAAGGAGGACCATGGGGTTCCCAACCATCGTAGTAGTTTGGGGGAAAATTGTAATATGGATCGGTCATCCTATCTCGCCCCGTCGCTACGGGGTCATAGGGATAAGCAGGATCCCCTCTAAAATCACATCCTCCCATTTGATGGAAATCAAAGGGAGGTACTACTCGATATTCGGGGCGTTGGTGTCCAACGTCCCCGGGCATTGCCAATAGGGGTAAAATCCCCCCTCAAGGGCAATTGAATTGCCATCATCATCTACCATCTCCGAGGTCCAATTTGGGAGGGGTCCCAATTGGGCCGGGGAGTATGGGTAGTTAAGGTAGGGGGAGAGAATACCCTCATCCACATCCTTTTGGAAGTTTTGAACTCCGAATAGGATGGGGTGGCAAAGACCGTCTCGTTTGCCCTATGTAGCCTTTTCACATTTGTAGTCATTTTATCAAATTTTTTGAGAAAATCTTTTGGAAGGCTAATAGTAAAAGGAGGAGTAGTAGAAGTAGACGTCGGGTTAGATGATGTACCTCCCTCCGTATCGAAGGGATGGGGGGGGGGTGGCGAGATCGTCACCTAGGACGGCGTTGCCTTGGTTAAGCATATGGGAGGTCCTCCTCCGCTTGTTGTTGTTGTTGCAACTCTTCGAGGGTGGGTGGTGGAGCGGAATTGAGCGGGGTCGCTCCAAAGGGAAGGGGAGGAATGGACCGAACACCCCGATTTTCACCTATACGAGCCTTATGCTCGTGGCCATAGAGATCCTCCACCGGGATGGTTTCCATAGATGTCCTCCAATGGAATTGGGCGTTAACCGGAGGACGTATCATCCTCTCACAAGGTAAGAGGCACCATGGAATCTCTTGGACTTTCCAAATGTCCTTCTTGTTGTCATGGAAGTGAAGGAACTTCATTTGGAAATACTCGTCCCTATCCAAATAGGCACTAGTGGATAGAGGGACGAGGCCGACGTAGACATCTCTCTTCCGTAAGATACAGAAGGCAAGCATAGAGATCAAACCACCACATTGGATGGTTCCCACATTGCTAAGGGTATGGGTGATCTTGTTGAAGTGATCCACCCAAACACAACCCCAATTGATCTTGTTTTCCGGCTCGGTAGGGTTGAAATATTGGGGCCCCTTGACGGCCCTCCAAACAATGTAAAGTTCCACCGTCGTGATTTTACCTATTTCTTGTCTAAAGAAGAAAATAGGGGCAAAAACACGGTGGAAATACCGAATCCCCGCATGAATGATTTCCGAGGAGCGAGAGTTGTTGTAAAAGTCCTCGACTCCCCGGGTGATCTCGCTCCAGAATGCTTGTTGCTTGAACCCCCGGACCGATGAATAGTTCCTCAAATTTCTGATTTTGGCCGAAGGATCGAACCCTAAAAGTTGATTCAACTGCGCAATGGTCAACCCATAAGTCTTGTTGAACATGCAAAAATGAATCGTATCACTTTCCTCGGTATAATTGAAGCTCGACATGAACTCCAAAGTGAGTTGAGGATAGGTCAAAGGAGGAAGAATGGCCTCCAGGGTCTTCTTGAAAACACTAGGCACATACTTTGTTGGGATTTACACGTTGAAAAGCGCACTAACCCCCACATTAGCCAAGAACAACTCCACAGCCGTGATCTGAAACTCCTCACAAGTAGGAGGATGACAAAACGAGGTGGTGTTTATCCTCCTTGTCTTGAAGGTGTTGAGCTTAACCAAATAATCTCCGATCGCCCGGATTTCATAGGATTTAGGCTCGATCGGCTCCGTGGAATACAAGTCGTCCTCCTCCTCTCTTGGAGGACGGGAGGAGGAGGAAGGCTCATTGGTTTTGGTTCTTGCCTTCTTGGAGGACTTTCGGCTAAAAATGTTCAATCCCGACATCTTGTTTTAGGTACCTATAAACAAATGAGAATTCAAAAGTGTCAAACAGTGATGATGTAAGAAGCTAAACAACTCACTATCCCAACTTCCTCAAGTGCAAACTAGTGCCACCAACAACAAACTCTTTTTATTACAAGGACCATGATTAAATAAATAAATAAATAAATAAATAAGTGCTCAATAATTAAACACCTCTCAAAAGAAATTTTCTTTCAAAATTAGCTCAAAACAACAAAATTCAATATAATTTTACAAAACTTAAAGTCTTTCACTAGTGGTTTTCCAAGGATTACCATGGCTCAATTCACATCATTTATCTCATTTGACGATGACAGAGTAATACAGGCAAGTGTACAGTGAACCAACTAACAAACCAACTTATGCTTACTTGAGAGATCTCAATTCTCAAGTTGATGCAAATACAAACGTATGTCCCTTATAGAGTGCAATACAACAAGTCATGCCCTCGTCAGAATCCACACGCATCAATCAAACAAGAACCATTGTCTAACCATTCTTGGTTTCTTACTTTAGATGCAAGATGTTTGACAAATCAGAAAATCTTATCTATTTATGTATTTATTCAACAATCAATTGCAGTAAACAGAACTCAATTTTTTCCCAACTCATAAAATTCTTTCTTTAATTTCCTAACATTAAAAAAATCAATCCACATTGTAAAAACACAGAAAAACATGCATGATCCCATTCATTAGCAAAATAGCACGAATATAACACATGTATGTATATAATTCCTGAATTCCATACCCCATAAACAGTATTACAATGAAGGTTGCAACAAGAATTATTTGTCTTCGATGTGAGATTTTCATCTGATTGAAATAATAATCTAGCAACTACACAACAATCAATTGAAACAAGAATACCTAACCTTTGACATGATTCCCTTTTGATTGATCTAATCGAGCAGAGATACAAACCTCAAAGTTTATTTGTTTAATTAAACCCTAAAATTTGATTGAAACAATTAACTAACTAAACCCTAAATTTTGATCTTATATAAAGCAATTTCAGTCTAATCTAACTATCTAAATTAGTATTATAAAAATTAAGACAGTAATAAAGCAATAGTTCAAAATTAATACAGAAACTAGGCTGTTTTTGCGGCGCTGCTGCAGCGTACTACTCTGCTTGCTGCTGCATCGTTTTCTTTGTCGCTGTTGCGTACTCATCCTCCGCTGCTACCCTTTGTCTCCTTCGCTGCCCTCACTTGCTTCCCTAAATATAGGCCAATTCCCTTTCATTTGCAACATCGACGCCTCATTTGCATTTCTCAAACGCTCTCTCTCTGCAGTTTTCTCTTCTCTCTCTAAAACACTTCAAAGCTCTCACTGTTTTGCATTCAAAATCCAAAAGCATCCATACATTCAATAGCATTCAAAAACACAATCAAAAGCATTCTCAAACACATCAAACACATTTCAAAACACAATCACGCATCCTCTCATGCACTCATATGAGATCTTGGCTTGATCTCAAGTTCTTGGTTCGATTTGGGGTTCTTGGTTTATTTTGAGTTCGATTTGGGTTTGTTCGTGTTCGCGAGGGTCCCTAGCATCGTTCTCATTCATTAGCACCGTGTTGCAAGGTAAGTTTGAGGCCAATGTCTCAATCTCTAAACACCCTTTAGCGTGCATGCTTGTTAGAAATTCGACTTTCTATGCAAATTAGCATGTAATATTGATTTACAATCAATCTTAGGCACAACTTTTAATTCTTGTTGAATGCTTGCATGCTTGCAAATCACACCATTATTATGTCTTAAACAAGATCAACAATTTGTATGCTCTCACGCCTAATAAGACTAATTCTTGGACAAATTTGCTTTTAGGCACCTTTTAATACGGATCTTAACAACACATGTCGCAACAACAAATTAGTCCTATGTGAATCTATTTCTGTTAAGCAACCCACATAGTAATTTGCATGCTTAGGGTTAAAACGAAAATTTATTTGTTGTTGTCTTTTTGGCTGCTGGACGCGGGGGGGGGGGGGGTGTGCTGTGCACTACTTCACCCTTACCCTTATCCCCTAATCCAAACCTTTGGTGCACTACTAGACATGGAGTCCTTCGCCTTACTTTATGCAATTATAGGTAAGGCTTAAAACGGGTTCCGAAGCTTCTCGAAAGAAGTGTGGTGGCGACTTACTCTACTCGTTTCGAGTATAAACACACAACTCCAGGCATACTCACACTATGTAAAAGCAAGAATTCAATTCTAGCAACAAATCGAGTCATTAATTAATTGTACCCCCCCGGAGTAGAGGGACCAAACCTAGTCCGGCCCGGTGACGCCCCGGTGCCCGTACAACAAGTAATTTGATACTCATCTATTTTTAAACTTTATTTTRGAATTTTATCTAATTAAAATGTTAAATTATAATAATGTGTGGGACCAAGCTTAATTAGGATGGAGAAATCTTAGAAATTAAATTGGTAATGAAATTACTAGTATTTTAATTTTAGTATGTGGGATCTGTTTTTCTCTAACAATTTTTATCAAATTCCGACACTTAGAATTGTAGTCTAATATGTCGAGATTAATAGATAAACATAGGGTAGGCTAGACACTTTAAAAGTGTCGCTATGAGCACTCGTTTGCTGTAGTGGAGCATCTATTTGTAGACTGTTAGATCGCCCATACGGCCTCCGTCTATACATGCAATTGCTTTAAATTTACACATGCCTATACGGCGCTCATCGCTATACGCATTAATTGCGTATACGCAACTATTCCTTCTCACTCACACACGCGTGTGAGGTGTGCCCTTATTAGCCTAGTCCACGTCGATTTATAATTGTGGGCTTGAGCCGCAGATCCCGCACATGAGTTCGTTGGGTGTGTTGTCCATAGAGGACATCCACCGTGCCCTATACAAGTTAATCACGGACGCCAGAACATCTTGGTGCCAAAAATAATTGCCCTATTGTTTGGTTTGATAACCAAAGTGTGGTTCCAGGACATGGTACGGATAAGTCTTGACCGAATTCACCCGCATGTAGGGCCTCTACTCGGTTCATTGTAGTTCCATAAATCATAATCATTGATCAAAAGAGCCTATTATGACCTTAATAAGCATCAACTAATATTAAAAGAGGCTTTGATCTAATATCTATATACAAGATTCGCTACTATACTGCCTTCATACGATTGTGACCACTTCCAATTAATCAAATTAATATGGTGCGCTGAAAATCCGTTCGTCCATAATTGTAGATACCTACATTTGTCCCTGCCTAAGCACCCTTTAAATAGATAGTATTTCCACAGTAATTTAGTACTTAATTTTTAGACATGTTCTAGAGAATTTTTTGAAGATTTTTCTAGATTTTTTGCTAAGCACTCCTTGGCAATTTTTTGGAGTTTCCCGATAATCTTAATCAATTTTTGCAAATCATTAATTAAAACTATTCAAAATAGCTCAAAATTAATTGAAATGTTTAAACACATGCACTATATTGAACAAAGAAATTGTGTACATTTTCTCAAATTTTAGTCAACTTCTGAGTAAATAATATTTATGAATTTCTAAAGCAAAACGGTGCACCCGCAGTTCCGCAGCAAGCTTCCTCGAAACATCCAACCTCGTGTGCTTGCTCCCCAAGGAGCCTCTAGGTTACACTTCTCTATAACAAGCTTAATAGCGTTCTTGTTCATACGATCACTATCCTTTCTAGTCAACCGGTATCATACACTGTAATACTAACTGCTGATCTAATACAAACACAAATAAGGCAAGACTAAACTCAAGCCAAATAAAGGCACGACTTTTGGCCGAGTACTTACGCCCAATTGGGCGCCATTACCTTACATCTTGCCCACACTGCACAGATAGAAGAGGGCTATAAGAATAGGACATTTGATTCGGATTTGCATTTCATTCAATCTCCAAGCTGCAGAGCGGATCATTATAACGAACAGCGCGTCTGACGACATTTTTCAGTTCAAATCCGAAAAAGACACAATTTCGATTTCAATCTCTTTCAAAGACATCTCTAACTCCCCATAATCTGCAATATCCACATTACCCAAGAACACAAACGCCATTTCACAAAAGTTCACTTATACCAGAGATTTGCTATCTCCGAGCTCTTTCTTTCACAAAGGCATTCCGGATTCTTAAATGGGTCCGCAGCATAGTCCGTTCATCGATTAAAGGCGCCGTTGCTTGACAAGGTTTCATTTGAGTTTACATGTCCTCAATTTCCTTACACACCCTTTTCTATGCTTGTTGAAATTTGACATTCTATGAATATTTATGCATGTAATACTGCATTTACACAAACTATTCGTACTGAATTAAAATAAATCTTAATAAAACTTTTATTCTTGTCGCAATACGCTAGCGATGCTGCAATCAGAACAACTATTGTCTTACAAACAAGACCGACACATCACATCTCTCAATGCCCAATTAAGTCTAATTCTTGGACAAATTGGCTTTTAGGCACCTTGAATATGGATCTAAACAACACATGTCACAACAAAAAAAATAGTCCGTATGTTCATATATTTTTAATAAGCAACCCACATATTAATTGCATGCTTAGGGTTAAAACGGAAATATCTTTGTTGTTGTCTTTTTGACAATGGACTTGCAATGACCAAGTAGAGGCCGCTAGATGCAGGGGGCGTTGTGCACTACTTCGCCCTTACCCTTGTCCCRTAATCCATGACATTTGGTGCACGACCAGACTATGGAGTCCTTTGCCATGATTTATGCAATTATAGGSAAGGCTTAAYCCGGGTTRCGTAGCTTTCCGCAAGAAGTGTGGTGGTGACRTRCTCTARTCATTTCGAGTATAATACACACAACTTCAGGTATACTCACACTATGCAAAGGCAAGAATTTAATTCTAGCAGACCYAAGTCATCACTTAATTGTACCCCCCGAAGTAGAGACGCCTCGACGCCCATACAATAATTAATTTGAATTTAATGTGATTCAAGCATATTCCGGTCTTGATTAAGCAATCGAAAGAGCCATATGCACGAAGATCAAGAACAATATTATACATGAATTGAAAACTCAAYTATATACAAATCAAATTATCTTGTATCACTATCAATACAAAAGAAAACAAAGATTAGTGCATCAAAAGCTTTTCTTCCAATTGAATCGCTAAACCGCAAAGATAAGACTCCGAAAGCTGTGACGAATTTGAGGGACTTTTAATTTTGAGAGTGATATGTGTTTGGGGATTGAAATTTAATGAGAGAGAGACTTTTGAGAGCTTTGAATATTGATTTTCGTTGATCTTTGTTGATCTAAGCTGGTTTTTTTTGTTGATTTTCGGTTAAGCATCAAGAGCACGTATTTATAAGTATTTTTGGGAAAAAATATAGATAAAAGAAGATCGGATATAAGCTAAAGGAAGCGTATATATGCTTYGAGKAAACGTATATACAATCTATTTTATCTTGTTCAGGAATTTTTATCTGTATTTTCTGAATCTAATCTACGGTCCAGGAATTATCCTTTGTCCAATTTTGGCTTGCTTGGACCTCAATGTTAATCTTCTAGAACATTCTGGATCGTTCTCAAATTTTCTGGATATCTGAATTTATTTATTTTCAAAAATCATTTTAGAAGACTTTTAAAAATCATAGAAAATCAAAGAAAAATCAGAAAAATAATCTAAAAATACCGGCAAACTCAAAAAATGACAAGAACAAAATCAAAATTYGAAATTTTAGAAATAACATATAGAAAATATTCTTAAAAAGCCTAAAAATAAAGAAAAAAAGACTAAAGATAGGAAATAATTAAATTAAATAAAAAATAAACACTTTGCGCCTATTATTGGGCCCTCGGTTTATGATTTCGAACTCAACTTTAATTCAAATCATGAAAATGTGTTTGGAGTTATGGATTTCTCCATAGCTTTCGGGATCAAATCTATTTCAAAATGTCGCACTTTTCCTAATCTGCTATTCAATTTGGGGAGACACTTTTGGGTGTCTACAAAAGCCCCCACTTTGGCTAAGTTTAGAGAGAATCTAGTTCTCGTAAGACGAAAGTCAAAGTWTTCTATTCATGACGAAGGATAACTCAAGATGTTTTGCGATCTTGAGTTACCCTTTTCGCCGGTACCTACAAAACAAAGGTTAGTTTTACTTGTTACCGCGCCCCATGCGTCTGTATTCCCTCGGAAGTGCTTGGATCCTTGGGCGATTCTTCTCCTTACGTCTAGCCTTGACTTTAATGCCTTGAGAGACTTGAAACGATAGTCCTAACTCGGGATTAAGGACTATCTTGTTAACGACATATGTTTGCTTTAATGCCTAAAGAGACTTGAAAATGATAGCCCTAACTCGGGATCAAGGACTATCTTGATAATGGCATAAGTCTGTTTTAATGCCTAAAAAGACTTGAAAYTGATAGCCCTAACTCGGGATTAAGGACTATCTTTAAAARGACTTAGGTCTGTTTTAATGCCTAGAGAGACTTGAAAATGATAGCCATAACTCAGTATTGAAGACTATGTTGATAACGACATAGGTCTGATTTAATGCCTAGAGAGACTTCCATGTAATTTTAACTTGTAACTTATGACCTTGAAATTGAGAAGGTGCTCTAAAGGCTACATAAGTCTGGTTTTATGTCCCTAGTGCATGAAGGGTCGGTACGGTCTAGTTCTACGCCCCACATCATGTGCAATAAGTCTGTTTTAAGACGCTAAAATGTACGGTCAGAATTGTAGCATGTCTAGGTCCGGTTTAAGACATGAAAAGACGATACTAGAGTCTAATCCTAGTACTAAGTGTCAATTGAAGATTGCTGATTGAAGAGGGCCTATAGAGGTGTGCTAAT
>SNQN01004442.1:0-13443 GCA_008642245.1 Bassia scoparia
TGGCAAGGCGTTTAACCATGCGATAGTGCCAGGGTTTTTTTAACTTCGCCGAAGGGCAAGATGCATAACAGGCCAAAGTATGTGTTATTCACTTGCGAAGGGCAAGATGTTATTAGCTTGCGAAAGGGGCAAGACGTTTCTAACTTGCGAAGGGCAGGTGTTTCTTAGGGCTTGCGGAAGGGAGCAGATTGTTAATCTGCCGAAGGACAGTACGAACCTTTTGAAGAACAAGTACTCAATCTCCAATTGAAGGGCATCAGTATGATTGACTTGTACTTGACACCCCTACTATTGGGTCTCAAGTCAATCAATTCTTTTGTCATTTTAAACTTAGAGTTCGTGGAAAAACACACATTTGATGGTCAGGTGGGAGGTGCGAACGTACACTTCAGTTGTTCCCACCTATTTCTAGTCGGCATGGTTAAGGTTGCCTACTAAAACTGCGAAGGCAGACCTTGCCTAAGGTTGCTTACTAATGCCGAGGCAGACCTTGCCTAAGTTGTACTTAAACTGCGAAGGCAGACCTTGTTTTAACTGTGGTTTTACCTGCCGAAGGGCATCCAAATTTGTAAACTTTCCAAACACTTAGAGTTTTGCAAAGACTAATACAGGGGCAAGGATGTGCGAAGGGAAGGAGTACAAAAGGAAAAAGCAAACATCAACATGCGAAGACAGATATCAAGACAGCTATTAGCAAAATGGCAAAATGCCTAACTTGAATTACCATGCGAGCACAGGAAGGCTTCGCAGAATAAATTAGTTTATACGCAATATGAAATTGTTCAAAGTTACCAAAATTTTACCAAGCAGAATAGGTAAATAAATATACAAAGTCATCAATGATTGGAAGCAAAAGGAATCTAAGGCTTAAGGCTGGAGGAGAGTCGAAGGCCCCTATCGCTCATCGTCATCTTCAAACTGATAGATGAAATTATGGTTGCAGGCTTTTCAGGGCGAGGAGGCTTACATTTTTTGATCGACGAGGGCACACTCTGTCGACGTAGTCAGCCGCCTTCGAGCCTCATAAGGTATCATCCTTGGTGGCATTGTACTCCCAAGCATCGGCGTATGAGAGCTCTTCATCTCTTGATCCCCTTATTCCTTACGCATCTGTCAGCCTTCTTCTCCACTGCTTTCTTGCAAAAGCCAGTATGCTCCAACTGGAGCTTGGAGGAGGCAGTAGCGAAGTCGAAAGCTGGCCTCCTTCGCCTTGCCGAAAGTTCTTCCATCATATTTAGCCTTCAGCTCAGTTTCAACTTACTCTTTGCGGCTTCGAGCTCTGGTTTTACCTGCAGCCAATGCAGCGTCGAGCGAGCCTTTCTCCTCCGCAGCAGACTTGGCCTTATCAGCTTTTTGAGAACTTTAAGCTCATCCGTTCGCCTTCTTATAGACTCGAAGAGCTTGGGAGTAGCTTCGCTGAGTTCTCGCCCAGTTCGTTCGACAACCTCAGTTCGTTCGGGAGTTGTCAAGACTATGGCAGTTGTCTGTTGTTGGATAGGCTGGTTCTTTGATTACAGCAGATCCTTAACTTCGCTTCTCGACGGTTGGTAGTGACGAATGGCCTTCGCCACGATCCGTCTACCCTCACCGGCACTGGCGAAGGAAGTACCATATGGAAATGTTAGATGATGCAAAAGAGATAAAAAAATCCCAATTACTAAGTGTTGAACGAAAATCTTACTCCACAAACTCCTTCGATTGCTCCAGCAGAGCCTTCGTCGGTCACGCAAGGTGTCTCTACTCCGATAGGACCATTTCACCTCTCCCTTAACATTTTTCGTTTTTGAGGAGCTGGGAAGTTTCGAAAGCTCTGAGGAATCGATTCCTCCTCCCTCTTTTGATCCAGGTCTCATTCCTTGCTCCTAGTCATTTTTGCTAAAGTCCTCCGCCACAGTTGGGGATGTTTTGGGCGAAAGAACTCCTTAGGCCAACGTCTGGATCCTTGTCAGGCTTCGCCGTGGAGCCCGTGTTAACCCTCGGAAATGGACGGAGAGACCAAAGGAGGGACTATGTTGTCAGTTGATATTAAACTTGGAGAGTCAATATCTACGATTGCTTCCACATATATTCATGGTGGGGGAAAAAGGTTGTTCGACATCAGCCTGCTGACGGACTAGCGCTTCGTCGCATCACCTTTCGATGTCAACAAATTCTGCAAACCAGAAGGAACGAAGGTCAGGGTCCAATTCCAATTCAACTGTTTCAGAATACCACTTTAAGTTCAAAGGGTATCTGTTAGAGCGAAGGGGAGTATCATGGGAACTCCTGGCAACCTTCGCCCATAAGTGTTTAGCATTTAATTTACGTGGCTCACCGTCGGTCACCAGCGAAGGGTACCTTCTGGATAGGGAGGGAAGATACAGAAAGAGGCCTCTGGTGTTTTTACCTTCGAAGGAGTACCGAGCTTCATGCGAAGAACGGAAGAGCCTTCCTTCTTGGCTCAGAGTTGAGAACACTGGTCCTCGACATGGATAGCCGAAGCTCTCCCACTGTCACCAGGTCATCAGAATCGACGCCTTACAACCTCCGGCGAAGCCCCGCGTGGTAGGGGTATACCTTCGCAGGAGTACTTTTTTGTTGCCGACCGTTCTCGTCGCTTGGATCTTCAGTATTAACGTTCGAAGGCTTGGGAAGATCTAAAACACAAGAAAAAGTAAACAAGTGTTAGTTCATTCAAACAAGAACGAATAACCTTTTCGCACCATGTCTCAAAAATAGGTTATGTATCGCGAAACTTCCTTGAAAGACAAGAGGAAGTTGGCGAACGTACACCTCAGTTGAACACCTTACATTATGTTTCGCAAATTGTACACGAGGATATTTGCGAAGAAGACCAAGCAAACGTGAAGTGTACCTTCGCAGATACCCACTAAGCTGAGGGACTTGCGAACGTACACCCAGTGTTCCTGCATTTTTCTTCTTCCAACATAAAGAGCTGGCCCGAAGAAGAATCCAAGAGGCACTGAGTGTACCTCGCAGAACCCCAATAACCGAGGGACTTGCGACGTACACCTCGTGTATCCATGCATTTCCTTCGCCAAGACATCAAAAGATGCGATTGAAATTTCCTTAGGTTAGCACTGAAGTGTACCTTCGCATGACCCAACCAACGGGATTTTGCGAACGTACTTACACCTCAGTGAACCTGCTCTTTTTCTTCGCCAAAGTATTACAAAGAAGTGCGAACGTCCACCACGAACAGACTTATCATGTGAGTAGCTGAAGTTGTACGTTCGCAACTTACCCTCCAGTTAATATGGGTAAGAGAGTAGCTTGCGAAGCAAAATCCAATACCCCATGCTGGAGTCACGTTCGCAGTTTCCCACCAAATGGCCAATATCTAGTTATCGAAGGGAGTTTTGCCGAAGTAAAAACCAGTTACCTGGAGTGTACGTTCTGCCAAGTTTCTCAACTGAAAGTTAATGAAAAATTTGACTAAGGTTTTAGAACTTACAGCACGGATCTTTATTTTTCTCTTTAATGTGCGATACCACCTCTGCAGCGGATGGCATCGGTAGTCTTTTTGTTCCATCTTTGCCCTTTTGGATGTTGGGCATTGTTTGTAAGCAGCTTGCCGAAGCGAAACAGTCCAAAAGGGTAATAATAGCGAATGCATGGATTTCAACATAAAGAATGCCGAAGTACCTTTTGCTTCCCTAGTGCCTCATCAGTGAGGAAGGCCATAAGGAAGTCCCTGTTTCACGAAAGAACTCATAAAAGGGAGCCGTTTTGGGATAAAATCCTGGTTGTCCCATCGCCAGGATGGCTGGCTTCGAGGTGAATTACTTCATTTGCTTTCCTCATTTCTGTAAGGCTCCAACTCGTGATTATTCACCGAATTGGTTCTTTGTCAAGGCTGGCAGGATTTACTCTCCTTCTCTTCTCAAGATCGAAAGGAAAGAAGAAAGTCAGTCTTCAGACGTTGAAACTTATTTGGCTTGTCGAAGGCTGTCTGAAGCCTTCGCGGTTTTGCCAGTTGATACCAGCGCATACAGGCACTTATTATTTTACTTAAAGTGTGCATCCGCACAAACACACGAACCGATGAGGAATATCCTTCTCGCTTACAAGTGGCGAGTTACCCAGAATATGAAACCAAGAGTTTGGGTGGTCACTTGCGACAAGCCTATCCCCATAGGCTGTCTAAAAGATGGTGGAAAATCGACGAACGGTACCTTAGTCCAGATCACCACATCTTTAAATTGCAACGGGTGACCATCAGAGCATCGCGATGCGTCCCCTTTAGGGATTATTAGTTCGGGCCTGATCCTTGGAATGCCTAACATTGGTACTGTAGGCTGCTTTGTTCGCAGTTCAACTCTGCGATCAACTTCTCGAACCTTAAAGTTCGGGAGTTGTGGTAGCTGCGTGGCTTCCAGGAACAGGGTTAGTTTGAAGGTTCCTCTCTCAATAAGAAACGTCCTCGTTAGAAAGCATGCAAGTCTAAAATGTTCTGCGGAATAATGTCATCGGGTTCATGTCAAGTGCGAAGACGAGGACCTTCGCCAGATCTGTCCTGCCTACTACTAATGCCTGGAACCCAGGCAGTTTGTTTCACCCTGGCTATTAAATCTGCACAAGGAGAAAATTATTGGATGGATGTATTTCAGTTGGCGTTCGCAAATGATGATATATGGGGAATCGAAGAACCCGGGTCTCAACACGATCCTGGAGATGTTGGGGCCTGGCTCCCCGAAGCCCCCAACATCGACTTATTTGGGCTTGACGGACGAAGACGAAGCCATGTTATTACTTTAAAAAAGAATTGAGAAAAAAATCAAAATTTCAAAGAAAAATTTATCCTTGAAGTCGGACGAATCTAAGACTGAAGACGACAGAAAATCTTTAACGAAGAAGAATCTAAAAGCTTGAGAACTGCGAACCTTGGGCTTGCCGAACCGAGTATAGTCTCTGCTTGAGCCGAAGAAGAAGAGAGAAGAAGCTAACAGGAATTCTTTAGAGAGGGAGAGAGTAATTTTCAGAAATTAATTCTTTCACCAACCTTTTCCTCTCTCCTCCCTACCCCCTATTTAAGGCATTATTAGAGGTTGGAGGGTTGAATTCGAAAATTCGAATTTAATTTGTTTCCGCGGGAACCCAAATTAGCAACTGGAAAGCCCAGTGCATTGGCCTGATTGGAAGCCCAATTCGAAGATCTTTGATGGATTAGGTTGCTGATTGGATCCATTCCCAAATTGAGGTTTTTGCTTAGGTTCCAATGTCTAGGATGCAAGTTTGGTCAAATATCGAAGAAAAGAAATGCTACTCAGACTGGCCAAGTCCCAAGAATGGGAACACACCTTGGCACAAACTTATCGAGGATTGGATACCAGGTTTACTTGTAAAGCATGTGCCAAGGCTCGAAAAAAATCGAGGAAATCCTCATTGAAGAATGACATCAAAAATCGAGGAAAACCCGTGCCAATTTGAAAATGAAAATTGTTATCAAACCTCCTAATACCAAGCGGTATTGGGAGCGTTTGAGGGAATGATGGTGTGGCACGTGAAGCACGTGTCGTATTTGCTGTGGTCGAGAATCCAACTTGGCATATACTCGTGACACGTGTCAGAGCGAGAGGTAGACGATCTGCGAAATAATATCGGAACACGATCCGATCACCGTAAAAGAACAGCATTAAGCAAGCCCAAAACAGTAAAGACTGCACCGGATGGTGACAAGATGTCACACATCGCGAGCCCCAAGAGGTAGGCAAAGCTCTTATAAATTTACCCTTGAGCAGCATTCATTTTCCACACAACTTTTATTACTTTTGAGAGCATTTGATTCATACTTAAGCCGTATTAGGACTTTATTCTCTCGTAACTTCTCTTCTAAATGCTTAGCATTATTTACTTTCATCTTCTCCGTTACTACTTAGGCATCGGTAGGGGAGATAATCCAAGGCGGATTTTTCTCCTTCTTACAGTGTAAGGCGTTTACGTAGGAAGTTGACGTGTCAAGCCATCCCGATGGTTCAAGTAAGACCAAGATCAGCTCTCTTGAGGGGTAGCAAGAAGGGAGCTCCAACCCATCTTCAACCTGAAGCAGATCGAAAATTTTTCTTGTTAGCGATCCAAGCGGAAACTGCTACAACACAACATGTATCATTTTTATTTATTTTTACCCTAACTTATTATTTTTTGCTAAGTTTTGCAAGATATATTGGAATATTCAAAGAAGTTATGGTAATCTCCATTTATGTGCATGAAAATGGTTATGAACCCCTCTTCTTGTCAATTAATTATATTTACGGAGTAGTAAATTTTTTTATATTGTGTTGATTTTGGCATATTTAAAATATCCATAGGTTTATCAAACATTTGTTTGATGAAGCACAATTTTGAAGAACAGCAAGAGTTTGATATCTAAAATTTGTATATTGGAAGGTATAGATGCTGCAAGGTACATTATGTGTTATATCTGTGTATAGGGTCAAAGGACATTTAGATTGAACTGCACTAAACTAAATTGAACATGTTTAAATGAAGAATTTGATTCCACGGGAAATACAGCATCCAAAAAGAGGCCAAGCAAACATTGTCTTATGATATTTTTATTTTTTTTTGTTGCAACTAATTGACAACAAAAATTAAGAGCAATATGTCTTCTTTTGTAGGAATGGTTCAAATGTGAAGGGATACTTTCAATGGTCATTCTTGGACTTATTTGAAATCCCGAAAGGCTACAACGGTGCATATGGCCTTTTCTATGTGGACCGAAAAGATTTAAAATTGAAAAGATATCCGAAACTCTCTGCACATTGGTACTCCGCATTCTTGAAAGGTGAAAAATCTCCTAATACAATAACTCTGAAGAGTGCTAGTTGGAAGTTGCTAGAGAATAGAGAAAGACAATTCTTGAAGAGTAGTAGTAAAATTAAGATTTTGAAACAAGTGGAAATTTCCGRTTGTCATTGTACGGCTAATCCAAGAGGAACAACCCACCACGATTTTTCAAAGGGTTTTTAGACTAGCTTTGGAGCCTTTCTCTTTTGACTCATCTTTAATTTGTAAAGCGCGCGACTCTTCCTTAAACTATCTCTTCTAGTCTTCTCTTAATACTTCAACAAGTGGCATGTACGTAAATTCTTTTTCGATACGAATGTTGAATGTAAATTATTATTCAAAATAAGATGGATCGTGAAACTCTAAAACTTCATTTTTGTGAATTATTATTCAAAATAAGATGTAGTCGTTTTGGTGAATATATTTTTGTCATTTTTCTTAATTCTTTTAGAGATCGTGAAACTCTAAGGATTGATAAGAAAGTTGGACAAAACAGAACTTTAAAATAAAGATTGTCATGAAATTGAATACTAAGGGGTTGTTTGGTCGAAGGCTCGGAACAAATTTTCCATAGGAATTTTGATTTCGTAGGAAATGTAACTTGTTTGGTTGACCACTAAAATGTAGAGCTGAACAAAAATGGCCCGACCCGAAAAGTGAAGGGCCTAGGGCTGCTTTTTTGGGCTCGAAAACGGGCCTTGGTCATTGAAGTCGGGTTCGAAAAATTTCTGGGTGGGCTTTGGTTACTTGGTTAGGCCCAGAGCCCGGCTCGGCCGGCTCGTTTTTTGAATTAAAAATAAATTAATAAAAATAATGTAAATCTAAAAGACTAAAAGTGAAACACAAATAGCTGGTTAATTGTATATGAATATATTAATATAAGGCTATACGCGTGTTAGGCTTACTGTATGAGTGATTTAGTGTGTATATTAGGTACAGACTAGTTAGTTTAGCTAGTGTATTAGGTAGTTAGTTAATTATACTTCCTCCGTTTCATTTTACTCGCAATTTTTGTTTTGGCACACTTTTTAAGGAAGAGATTTAGGTGTGTAAACAAGCAAATTAGGTAAATTAATTTTAACACTAGTAAGATATAATCTAATTCTTGCTTGTGTTAAAATTATTTTACCTAATGTGTTCGTTTACACTCTTAAATCTCTTCCTTAAAAAGCGTGCCAAAAAGAAACGGAGGAAGTATATGAATATAAGTGTATTCTGTATTGTTTATTCTTTATTGTATTAGTGTGTATATGAATGATACAGTTTATACATTTCAGAATTGATGGTGATGCACCAAATTTCATGTTGTTTTTAGCAAATCGTCTCTAGGTCTAAAAAAACTCATTTAAGCCCAAAAAGCCCGTTCAGACCCAATATGGGTGGACTTTGGTCAGAATGTTCAAGCCCAAAACGAGATCCGACCCGAATCAATGGGGCTAAAATAGCACAAGCCCGGTTCAAACTCGGCTCGGCCCGACCCATGATCAGGTCTACTAAAATGTCATGATGTAGGAAATCGAATTTCCAAGGGATGTATAAATTACCATGAGACATAGGAAATAACTTACCAAGACTCTATTTCTTTGAACTTAATTGGAGTTAAACTGAAATGAACTGAACTTAACTTAACTTAACTGAAGTGAACTGAATTGAAATGAATATTTTATGAGAGAAGAATATTAGGTTAGGTAACGGAACTTAACTTAACTAAACTAAACTAAACTGAACTAAACTTAACTGAACTTATATAGCATAGAAATAAGTCCAAAGAAACAAGGTCCAAGTCCCCACTTGGTAAGTCACATTTCTCATGTTTATTGTGGGGCCTACTTGTATTATTATAACTAATAATAGTTAAGTTTCTTTATTTCTCTCTCCAAATTAATTACCTTAAATAAAAAATAATCAAATTAGCCAACAAAACATGAAAAATCAATTCCTAGGAAAATAAATTTCCTATAGTATTAACCGAATAGATATCCTAAATTCATGTTAAACTAGTGTTTTGGCCCGAGCGATGCCTCGGGTTATCGTTCGGGCCAACACATATAAACGATGGTATGTTATACAAAGTATATAAAATTTGTTTATTTTGCGAGTTTTGCTAAGTAAATTTAAAAGACAATTGATCAAAGTTTTTAACATGAAAATAGTACTCGTAGTTGTAACTAAAAATATTACAATAAAATAATAAATCATCTTTAAATTAGTTAAATATTATTTGTAATGACCTTCACACTCATAACTTCCACTCCGACATTTCACAATAACTAAGAAGTGTTGAATAGTGGTTAAAACTTAACTTCTCATATTAAAGGTCATAGGATCAAGTCTTGTTTTTAGCAAATTTTTTTAATCTTTCATGTGCTATTGATAAAGTGTCTAATTAATATATTTTTATTCCCTTATATTTATATTAATATGTTTTTTATTTATATATATATTTACTTTACTTTAGTGATTATTTGTAATATTTCTTCTTATTTAATTTTATGTATTTATATATCTTAATTAGTATGTTTTCTTGTGTTTGGTGTGGGCGGATTGAGTAGAAACAGAGTATTTACCAACAGTTAAGATAAATTACGAATACTAGGTATCCCACGCAAGCGAAGTAAGAAAGAAAGTCAGCTTTCTTCCTTTGCTAAAAGTCGACATTTCAACTTCACATCACACTCTCTTCTTTCATCACAATGCTCCACCACCTCCTTCTGTTCAATCAAATCAGCCACCACTACATCACAATTACAACTTGGCCTTCTAAAATCTGCTTAGTAAAGTTGTATAGAGAAGGTATATCTCAACAAATTCTCTCTCTAATTGGACTCAATTGTGAAGAGGAGGTTATATTTTCCCATAAATAGATGATGAAAAATGAAAGAAGAGAATGAAGAAAATGAGAACAGAAAATTCAAACCACAACAACAGACAAAGCAAGTTACAGAAGTATTATAGTATTGAGGGCTATTTTGGAGTCAAGAGATATTAATCTGTACTTTGTGCAGATATAGGAGCAGTAGGAATAGTACGCGATCTAGAACGTGCGTTGGTCTCAAGTCTAAAGGAGGTCGATGTTTCAGTACCAATTTTCGGGTGTATGGTATCGACAATTGTACGGAATTTTCAAGCGCAGTGTTAAAGTTCTCTTTCTCTCTTTGTTAATTTTCAATAATTTTGTTATTGTATATCTATGGACCTAATCTACTGTATTTTTTGTCAATCTAAATGAACTATATTAGGGAATCTATAACTTGGTTGGTCAAATTTATAGAATTGATACATATCAGTTTAATGGTCGTTAAGAATTCATAGCAACCTTAATACCTGCCGACGAATGCTCCTTAATCTGTACTATTTTTATGTCTTTCTTGTTTGGTTTTTTTTCAAGCTATATATAATATCTAGATATTTGAAACAAAAACTGGTTAAGCTTGTTAAAATCATATAATTTGATATTATTGACAACAGAAAAATGGGAACGCCTGTATTCTTGTTTCCTGTTTTTGGTTTTACTTTTAAAAACGAAAAAACAAAAATGATTGATAATAATGCCAACTAGTAATAAATAGGTTGGTTTTAAACAAGACATTTTTAAACAAATTAAAGTGTTTAATATATTATCATAAGCTTAAAAAATGGACAATGCAATCATATACAAGACAAATAGTCTTAAAGCTCAATTGCCAATTATATAGCAATTAAAGCTCATGTACCTTGCCAAAGGGTGAGACTAGATTGTTGAAATACAACAAATAGTCTTAAAGCTCAGACTAGTTTTTTTAAGTTGGAATATCAGAGAAGATCAGACAAACTTTAATTGGAATCAAAGGCTAACGTGCAAGAAATATGTTACTTGTGAGTTGCCGACAAAATGGCAGGGCTGCCAGAAGGCTGGCGCAAAACACACATAAAGCCCTAACTTGACCCCTCTCGCGTTTTTTCGAAAAAAAACCCCAGAATAAGGCGCAGGCCGCCATGTGAGTGCGGCGTCCCGGCTGCCATCTAGTCTACTTTTAGTAATCAACCCAACGATGTCTGGCTCGCCATGAGGCTGGACGCACCGGCGCATACTTGGTTTGTCTCCCTGAAAGATCATAATCAGGCTTTGGTGTGGTCTTAGCATTATTACTTTTCTCGTTTCCCAATTCATTCCTTAATTCCAACCTTTTAATATTTAATTTAATAGTCYCCAATTTCTTTACACTCCATATTTTCATAATTTCATTTATAATGAATTCTCTTCACCTTATGAAAAAAAATTCAGGTCAGGTCAAGTAAGTTAAACTCAGGTCTAATTAGGGCTGATACAACATTCAAAAATAAGGTTGGATCATGGTCAATTAGATAAGAACACAGTAGTCAATGCATCCTTAATCAAGCACAATTGCAGAAATGCTGGATGACAGAAGAACTAGTGCTATCTGATTGAATTAGTGTTACATTGAAACTTATCTAAAGAACTAGTCTATGATGGCTGCCTTTATGATGGTCACATCACATATATAATTCTAATCTAAAGTATCAGATTATGATTGTTGAATTATTGCCTTACTGAATTGTAGATCCAAAAAATTAATACTTAGAGCCATGTTTGAACACTTGTTCAAAAACTTCAAGGAACATAATAATTACTAGAAACATTATGTTCAAAGCTATGCAATTGAATGCAGTTAACAACTTAATTATGCAACAAATAGCAATGCATTAATCATTCATTTCGAGTCACCTAAACAGCTTAACAACTTAATTTTGCTGTCTTTTTTTTTCTAATGCCCCAAATACCTTAGTTGTTAATGATACTTTCTTTCTTACACACTGTACAGATCCTTAACACACTTTTAACAACCCAATCATTATAACCAACATACTGGGATAATTAATGGCATTTGGAAATCCTGAGTACATGCTATCTTGTATTCCAGTGAGAAAGTTTCCGTTTTTTTAAAACAAAATTCATTAATCACGAAACGAAAATCGACACCATGACATAACATAACTTAAGGGAGGAGCAGCTTTACCGTTTGGATCTGATGGCAAACAACAACATCCACAACAAAGACCAACCAAGCAACCACTAAAGAAAGAAAAGAAAAATATTAGAATTGTCAAGTTTACATGTAATAAGGACCATACATAATTAATTATTGTGCATCAATTAGAAGTACAAAACAGATATGTTATACAATATTGTTTTGGAGTCTTGGTATATATAATATGAATATGTCAGATGTTTAATGCAAAAGTGGTCATGAATCAATGCACTTTTTTGGGGGTGTTCTGATGAAATAACCCTAGTATTTAGAAAAAAACAAATAAATAAATCAAGGGATGAACTCAATTTTCAAAAGTAAATACTGCAAACCCTAGTATTTGGGGGTTTTCACTTTTCACCATCAACTATCATTCCGCTTATGTCAAAATTTTCAAAAGTAAATACTGCAAACTCTCCCATGTTAATATCCTCATGTCAATTAGTGTAACATAACTTTCTTCTTTATAAATACTGCAAACTCTCCCATGTTAATATGCCTTTTGTTGTGACCCCAATCACCAAATTGAATTCACAACAACACCCAATTAAATCAATTTAACTGAATTCACAACAAAATGCAATCACATTGAACTCCTTTACCACTTATACAGATAAAGCTACGCCATTATATTCAAATCGAACAAACATTCGAACAAAGCTACCACATTGAACTCCCTTTTTGCCATCAAACAAACCGAACAAACAATTCAATTTCAATCGAACAAATTAAAATCACATTATTATTCTTCCCAAAAAAACAACAAGTCCATAAAATTACATGACACCTAATCCAATTCAGCGTATTAGGCTTAGACATTTCAAATTAAGCCAAAACAAGACCTAAATCCACAAATATTTTAATTACATTTGATATTTGCCCTAATTTCACTTACCGACTCTTCTTCGTCACTCTTCAATGGAAGTTTCTTGCGACCGAACTAGATTGAGTTTCCCACTCGTTAATGCGATTTTCCTTCGGGCTACATGATTAATGTTTTTTAATTCGATACTTAAGACTCACCATCGGTGAATGATGTTTAGTGTTACGGAGATAATCAAAAGTAACATTATCGTTGTTAATTAGCTGTCAGCAACGTTTATAATCCTTTCTCTTGAGAGTTAGTATGGTAAAATTTGAAACATGTAATTAAAGAGGTATTTTAATACCCCCCCCACCCTACAAATCCATTTTTCATCTTAGTTTCAATAAATAGTTTCGTCCTCTCATACTCTATTGCTTGAAGCTCTTCACTTTTTTTCGACCGAGTGAGAGAATGTGGAATTGTGGAGGTGGAAAAAGAAGATATATACACACGATAATGGAGAAAAATAATAAAAAAGAGGGATGGATATTTAGTTTAGGGCGAAAGGGGGAATCAATCAATAAGGTACTCGACAATACTTAATTAACGCACAATATAACATAACGCTAACAGTAATTAACGGCAATGCTATTGTTTGAATTAAGGAACTAATAAATGGTATGATTTGATATTAAAACACTAATATGGTACGACATGGGAAAAGGCGAAAATTGAGTGGTACGAGATGGAATTTCCCTATTTTTATTTACTGCTTTTGTTAAATCACCATTCTCTTTTCAAGCACTGTTCCACATCGCATCT
>SNQN01004442.1:40999-51854 GCA_008642245.1 Bassia scoparia
TTGGTTAAGAGGTAGTTAATATATTGATTAGGTAGCTGTAGTTAACTAATACAAGATTAACAGATCGATGGTATATCTAACTTCAAAAAAACAAAAGTTATTACTCAGAAGTATACTACACAAAATTTCTTCAGTATTTTTTTTTGAACATAAAGTTTAAATTGAAGTTTAAGTTCGAGATAATGAATGAACCTCCCATTAAGTTCAACTATTAAAAATTGAGGCTTCGAGAAATAGACGATAACTATGAATTTAGACTATACGACTATTTCACAATGGTAAACTATTAACATTCAGCGAACTATACAATTTTATTATTCATCGCCACTCTGGAATTCTAATTTCTACTCTGACAGATATTTAATCTAGACTAAAATAAGTAATTAAACTAAATTATCTTTAGCAGACAATTAACTACAGGAGAATGGTACCCTATTCATAAGGCGTGCCAGTGGCAGTTAAGGCTCAATGTGGTTATTAGATCGTAGGGCTTTGTAGTGCAGAATTTCTCTCCGGTCTTATAGGAACTGCTTATCCGGGTCCTATAGAGTTGTCTCCATTGGTCATAAAAAAAGGTATACATCAGGGAACCTCATAGACTCAATTAACTGGTTTTAACATTAATTTCTTTTCACAACAATTTCATCAAAATCCAACAGTAAAAAACATTCAATATAATACCAGAAATCAGGATAACAACAAGTTTAATCCACAACACAATATTAATTAACAACCATAAATGTTTTGCGACACATACAAAATTCCCAAAATTCATAAAAAAAGTCAAAAAAATTAGCAGAAAGGAAGAATAGGTTAAGAACCATTAGGAGTTAAGCAAAATCAATCAAAACCAGAAAACCACTTATAACTGCGTTTGTGGAGCAGAATTAATAGGGTTTGTACGGACTGGCTTCACAAGGTCTAGTCACAGCCTCGCTCAATACGATCTAATAAAGAATATATATCATTCATCAAGACAATACGAGCAATTATACAAGAAAAGAGCTACAACGAGATAGAATCATAGTGAATAATAGAGTTAACTGCCAACAGTAACTTTTATATTTTTAATATGAATTTGTTTAGGTGGTACCCGTTTTTTTTACTTTTAAGATCTAAACAAACAATCGCAATCTCTTTTTTGGGAACAAAACCAATTCATCAATTTCAAAACCCTTTAGAAAGAAAGAGATGTAAGAAGTAGTAAATCAATCATTGGATAAAATTGAGCTTGCAAAAGGGGGGAAAATATACAATCATTAAGGTACATGAATTTAGTAGTATAAATATAATGATTATTTAGAATATCTATCTATTGAGATAGTCGGAGTTTTCCCTTATCGGAACTCAGTTGAATAGCTGGGGTTAAATTCATATAACATTCATCACGATTCATGAAAGGGCAGTATCATTGATTTATTATTTTTCTCTACTTATTGCTTTATTTTACATCATTTCTTTATTAATATTTCTTTTCTTAAATTAGTCGTTGCAATTATATATTCAATATTATTGTGTAGTAAAATGCAAATAGAGGAGTAACATTAACTAACTACCTAATATCATGTTTTCATTTATATTCATTTAATACTTTTGAATTCAATGAAAACAATTTCCATTTGTACAAATCAATCAAAGCATGATCATCATTACAATATCTTTTACGGATCGTATTATCATAAAGAATGAATAAACAATTATTTACAACAGAACTTCCAAATGATTTTCATAATGAAAAATTAAAGGCTTTTTCGATTCAATTACATACCATAATATAAATCTACATAGAAGCAATCAAAAATATACAAGCATTATTTGGAAAAAATAAACCTTGAATCTCTACAATAACCGACACATCAATAAACTCATAAATGCTAATTGAAATACACCATTTAACACAATGAAAAAAATCGAACAATGTAACAAAAAAACGATAATACCTGTTACAATCATACCACAACGAGATCGAATAATAAACAAGCCCAATCGAAAACGAGCAAACAACAACAACGAACTTACATAGCCTTATATTAATATATTAAACTCTAATACAAATACGGCACCCAAACGTACCTTCTGCTTTGTATACAATTCCTTCAGTTCATGTCAAAACGTTATAACTAGATTTATACGTTATTCACAATAATTTGTGATTGTGGGTGGGAGATCCCTAAAACCACATTCGTAAAGAACTAATTATAGATTAGATGTTTAATTTCGAAAGTAACGAATTCTGTGAGGAATTAGATGAAATTAATTAGTAGTAATTTGTGATTTTATAGAGATATCCGATATATAAAAGTTGGAGAGATGTGATGTTGAGATAGAGTCAAGGAAAAGAGTGAAGACAAGAAAGGAAAAAAGTACGAGGACAGAAGGCAGAGAAGAGGAACGGTGGCCAGCGCATAACACGAGAGATAACAAGTGCGAGCGAGCACCTGCAAGAGTGGTCAATTGTGCGACACTGTGCTGATACAAATAGACGAATGGCATTCAGCAGATTGTTGTGTCGGCGGGATTGAGTGTATGATTAACAGAGGTAGCTATTGTATGTGGAAGAGTAGGAGGTTTGTAGCGAGGGAGTGAGAGCAGAAACATGTTGTTTTGTTGCGGAAGCTTTTATTTATTAAACTAAAAACATCGAAATGACACATGAATAAATTATTTGGTCGAAATTTGCTCCGGCCTCGACTAAAACAACCCCTTAATTAGTATTGTGAGCCAATTTCGATGACACAAAAATTTTTCGTTCGGCATTTAATTTTGTAATTTTTTTTTCAATTTATAAAGTTTTGAATGTTAGTAGCGAAAGGTGTTAAATTTCGCACTTGTTAATGAGATAGAAATGATGCAAGTAAACATTTGCTCCAGTTTTAAGAGGTGGGACTCTCGGATTAGTAATGGTTCGTAAATTAGCAATTAAGAAAATAAAAAATATATTCACCCAAAACGACTACATACATCATAGACCTTATGTTAAATAGACAAAAAAAACTTCACTTGTTTGTATTTGCTTCAAGTGAAGTTTTTATTAAGACACAGCAATTTAAATACGAAAAACGATGTAACTTTTATTTTAAAATGTAGTTGCGAAGAGAGTTTTTGTATTTTTTTGTTCATTTTATTTAAAACTTTTCATTTCGTTTGATTGTATCAGTGTTATTTGAATTATTTATTATATGAATGAGACCCATCGTATTGTGGATTTATGAATATAATCTTTCACATTGAAACTCGTGATTAAAAGGATTAATGTTTGTATTCCTTGAACGGGCATCCGTGGATCAATTACGCTCACATAAAACGAGGTTGAGGACTCAGGTTTTTCGTTCGGGTGGATCATTGTGGATAATTCGAAATGGTTCTTTTGGGCTATAAGGTTTCCTTGTACTGGGATTGGGCTAATTTTGGGGATTCTGGGTCTATATTATTTGTAGGTATTAGTAAATCCCTCTGAAACGATATATTCTCAGATTAGTTATACGGACATGCAATACGCTGGTGATCATTAGGCACGTTATTCTTGCACACAGATAATTATTGGGATTTGTTCTTCCCCACGACTTCAACCGCGACTTACACTGTTGTTACACTGTATAATTAATTTTATCGTTGTAAAGAAATTATGGATCTCTTGAGTTGATTATGCATGCACACCAAAATAGCATACATAATTAGGTACAACAACTGAAATTAACGGGAGGGAAGGAAGGTGAAGGATGATACAGCTTCTATGACGAAGGCAAGATCTATACAAACATGGCAATAAGATTGAAAGGTGCTTATTGTATGAACAAGAGTCGTTACTTAACCTGGATATGTCAAACATGACTGAGGAGGGTTAATAGTATCTCTTAGTGTCAATAATAATACTATCCATACAAACAATTCGAACATTTGTATTACTGAAGAAACTTGACATAAGATAGAATTCCATATAATGATAATGTTTTCGTCAGTAGTTACTCTTGGATTAATTTTTGCGTCTACAAATAACATCTCGATTACCTGGTATCTTCTGCACAATCTGTTAACAAACACAACAACACTAAATAATAGTAAGAAATCGACACATATATAACAATCCCATATTTGTCATAAGTATTTTACAAATTAATTACCTCATTATATACTCATTAAGCATTTAATTCATGATAAAATGTTGTTTTATCCGCCTATAGAGTTTTCATTCCGAACACATCAAAGTCAAGATATTTTAATAATTGATAAACCTCAAGTACGCAAAAACACTGTAATAATCTAGTATAATTGAGACTTATCAGCAGAATATCTTCACCAGACCACTGAACGCAACTAACCTTTCAATACAAATTATATACTAAAACAAAAAGCAGACATATATGGTTAGTATACAAAAACTAAATCGACAACAATCTTCTTTGAGGGCATTTAGTGTTGTATAACATAACTGAATGAATAGACAAAGCACAGATTAGGACACAACCGGAGTAATGCTTCCAACCTTTAGTAGTATACATTCAGAAAAGGACATATTACAGAAAAAACACAGGAATTTTAATATCAAGATATATTACAATTCAAGATAATGTAACTTTAATTTACCGGGTTCACTCTCTTCCACTTAGATAAGTAGAACTAGTAAAACGGATAATGATGGAAAAGATTAAACACAGACGGCGTAATAACGTTCATCAAGTGTGAGAGGCTCGCAGGGTTTTTTTCGCGATCTATACAGAGTGATGATGGAAACGTCTTCATGTTATATTACAAACAAATACTAAAAATTCAACCAAAACAAGAATTATTATTTTTCTTTAAACTGTCAAACAACTATGACTAGCTACTCAAGGCTCTTTAGGGTGAGTAATAGTTCTTTGCAGTGCATCAGAAGGCACACAACAGTGATGAGAACTACCTGGACATTACATTTCGATTGCATAAAAGAACAACAAGGCAAAACAACTTGAATTAATTGACAGTGTTGTTAAATCAACTGGAATCAATTAATACCTTGAGGTGAATGAATATAGAAGTAAATCCAATGACTGTTTAAGCCTTTTACAGTAAATTATGACTATAGGTGGATACTCAAATATCTCTTATCATAGTAACTCGCCAAATTATGCAGCAATCTTCGACTACATACCATTAACATTACAGAATTCGACCAATCTATATAAGATACCAATCTGGAGATCTGATAAAAATCATAATAAGGCAAATCTTATTTTTGTGAGGTAATGCTTAAAACAATCAAAATCTAGTATTGATCATTTCAGATCACCAATATCAATTATTCAATCCTCAAGTCAGATTTCAAGTGATTTCTACTATGTAGAGGACCGGGCACGTAACGATTATGGGCCGAATTCCAAAACATATGGCCTGGACGAACACGAATGGGCACAGAGATCTGAAGAAAGCCATTCTAACCTATGAGATATTCAACAGCAGGTACATTCACATACATACTATATGCAGAGCATATATCAAAATACACGACTTTACTACACCAAGTTAAAAGCATTAGCCAAGAAAAAACAAAATATTCACATAAAAGTAACAACCACAACAACGGCTACCGCGCCTACATAACCGAAACATAAAAATCATGAGGCATCATCGATGAAATACTGGAACACTGCGAAGTCACTTCTCGAAGCATTCCATCATGAAGCTCACTCTTCACAGGGCTCATACGCCATGCAACAACTAATACGACTAGAATCAAACCGAGTGCCATGCTTTGTCTTTGGTACGTACAACCAAGGCAATATCATTGTTACGTACTACCAAATGGCAATGGCTTTTATTCTCCTCAATTCAGCGCCTCACGTAACAAATAGCTCAAAAATCCTACTCATACAAACTTGTCTGATCCATTCTCTGAACTACAATGGACGAGAATGAGATCTCAAGTTCATTTTCTCCTCACTATAACCCAACCCCATCATAACATATTTCAAGTTGACCCGAATCCATTCATTCTATCTAGTATCGACACGCCATACGCAGGGACTTTAAATAAAGGACCGCTTCTCACGCCAAACACAACACACACTATAGACTGCTTCGCTAAGGTTTAGTACATGCCACATCACGCATATCCCTTTGCATGTTCTACATATTCAAGTATAGTCTAGACAATTACGATTCTCATCACATTGGCATTGAGGGTATAAGGCATCTTTGCGTAATTGGGGTCGTGTCGAGCACAATTGACAAGCTATTTCCTAAGCCCAACAAGAAATTTGGCTCGGATACAGATTGCTACAGACGACTTCAAATACGGTAGTTTAAAACTGTCCGTTCGCGTTTTCGTTCTTACTAAAAAATCAGTGTGAGCAGAGTCTATCCTTTCACAAATTAATCAAAATGGGGGCTAACTGTAGAATGTGACAGTTATATATGTAATCTCAATAAAAGTAAACAACACATATAATGATTGTATCAATAAAACCATGTTGTAAACTGTCTCTCACTCATTCGTCATCATAGTCCATTTTGCTCAGATTTATTTATATGATAAGCTTCTTGATTGGAGGGATTATTTTCATATTTTCGGTCAGCCCCACCTGGCATTCAGTATGACCAGAGTAAAAGGAAACAATAATATCAGAAACTATACTAGTCTCAGAGTAGCATAGGTTCATAACTGACATTTTTTTTAAGGTGGTGAACAGGGCCTTAAAGGAACAAGCATAACCTTCAGTCTTGCCAGAGGAGTGGACAAAAACACAAACACGCGAAAAATAGAGACAGGGAGATATGAAATCACAATTTAAAAATAAATCAACTATTAATCTAAACACCACAAAAGCTTATTGATACGGGTTGAAAAGCATTGAACAAGATAATTATGACTTTACCAAATACAAAATCGTTCAAACTATATCCCTACAACTGAACTAATTTCCTGTATAGATCATTAGTCGAATAATTATACTTATGGGACTAGGTAACAGTTATGATAGGACACACCCGAACTTCAACACAGGAGTACGTTCATTCAAGAAACCGTGGTTCTTCATAACATATAGTTGGAGATGATGATTTGAGCTCTAATTTGGTATTGGATATTGGAGTTACAGGAATAATTTTATTCTTGAATATTAGGATAAATTAGCTTTGCCGAGTAATTAATACATAGATCAAGAATATCGGCAACTTCAATATCTACGCTGACAAAACACATTAAATACCATAATATGATTGACTGATATTTGCTTGATGAAAGCCGTAAAAATAAATAAAAAGTTGAATTAAATATACTCAAAGAGGATAATATAAATTAACTAAAGAGGAACAATGCACGAAATAAAATGACAACAACGTACTAAATAAAAAAATCGCCGAAAAATTCTAATTAACAAGAACACTTAAAAGGCTCAGCGAATACACATAGCAAAACAATAGTGCTCAAAGTGATCGGATGAATAGAATGGTCTAAAAAGCATAAGTGAGCTAAAAACAATTATAATTTAGCATTTTCTTAACTTCTATTGAAAAGAAATATAGGTATTAACAATTGGGTAGCACAAGTAATATTTGCAAATAAACTTTGTTGGCCATAGAACTACGGTGCATCTAAGGTCATGAAACGCTATTTATGATAAATCTGACGGAAGGAATTACTAAACCACGGTTAGTTGTTCATACTACTCGCCAATACATACAAGGTTCTTTAAGGAATACGTTCGACTTCCAGACCTTTTGAGGCATACTCTGAAAACAATATTTATATACTTTATGCCGAGAATAATCATTCATTTATGTCCGGAGCAAAGTATTTGCAATATTTTGAGTAATGACGTCTCCCGTATTATTTAATTTTGTAATATTTGACAAGAAATATTTTGGCGTTGGACAAAGAAAAAATCAAATAATTATCAGTCTTGAATTTACAAATTTGTCACAAAAATACGTTACAAAGTTCATGGATTTATGTTAATCTTTAGATGTTTAATCTATCTATAGTCCACATGTCTTTAATTAATATGACCTAACAATTAAATTATGAATTTGATGGCATATAGTGAACTATTAAGGATACAATATACTTGACTTTTTTCTTGTTGTTGTTGAATGAACAATATCTTACATTTGTTGTTTATATTGAATAACTACAAAGGGTGAAAAATGCACAACATACCCAAAACTCTATCAAACTCTATTTTTGAAAAAGCTAGACTAGATGAGTTTTTTCAATGGCGGTTTTGGAGAGAAAAATAAAATAATATTTGCTAATAATTAAAATAAAATTTGTTTTTCAAAACATGTCCATAACAGTCATTTTACATTGCTTTAAAAGTAGTCTTTTTCTTCTTTGTTCTTCAAGATTCTCGATTAGTGTCTTAAAAGTTTCCATTTTAAAACTTCTACTTTTGTTTAAAAATTCTTCATAATTTTCCCATCTATAAAAATAAATGTAATTTTCGTCACTTTTTACTTTTCCATATTATTCGTGTCAATTTTCAGTCAACTATTTTCATCCTTTCAAACCTTGCCTCATTGCTTTGTCTCTTTTTTATTCCATTTCCCACTTATTTGAATGGTAAAATGTTGACCTAATTTAATACAATAGTTGAATTCTTCTATTATGATAATTATGAAGATAAAAATGATATAAAATGCGTCTCAGCAAGTGTGCAAACAAAAATGTAACAATTTTTATTTTTTTAATGGGGATAGTTTTATTGGTTGGAAATATATAGACTCAAATTAGGAAACAAATTATTTCTTATACTTTTTGAAATAGAAATTTCTCTATTGGATTTTTGTACTCCATATGATTTAATTTTATAAAAAAAATATATATAATAACTATCTTTAATCCTATTCGTATAGGGTAGACACTTGCTTACGCGGCGCAATATATGCGTCCGAATTTTCTTTGATTTTTGAATTTTTAATTATCTTTAATCCTATTGGTATAGAAACTGCTTCTATAATACTTAAATCGAAATACTATGAAACAGAAACACACAAATTGAAGAAACTAAATTAATAGGATGTGATAATATTAGCCCCYCTGATTTATGTTGGAAAGAACACCGCTAATTTATCCTAGGATTTTTTTATTTTTTTTTACGAGAAAACTAAAACGGTTTTATTCATAAGATAGCCTAACGGCACTTACAATTTGGCAAAATTGACAAAATTGACAAAACAATAATTGACATACACAAAACCTATGAACTTTTTGCATTACTAAAACAGATTTTACTAAGAGTCGCCTTAAAAACTCCCCTTCATCTGAAGCAATACGAATCTGTGAGTTCGYGCAAGTTCGRCATTCAATYTGTTTATGCGTAGTTACGTCGGCCCATGAACATCTATCATCTTTCCAGAAAAGCCAAAAATCATGAAATCCTGCACGACAGAATCCAATGGAGAAGAAGGGTATAACAATTAGCGGACAACYAGTCAATCGAAACCACCTGCAAAACCGAACTAATAACGTAGCCACTGGAACAACTTGTGAACCAAACGATGCCTGACAACCGTCGAAAAGGCCAAAACACAGTCCGGAGCTCCTCCCACAAACAGGAAGAACGAAGAAAGAGGATCGAAAAACCATGGTTATGCGATTAATTACTCCCCAACAACCAAATGACTCCCTTATTAAACTAACAATTAGGGCTTGTAAAACTAATACACGAAAAACACAATCTGAAGAAGCAAACACCAAGGTTCGTTGTAACCTGAAGGCCTCGCAAGAGAGCAGCAAACCGAAGCAATCCCAACCGRCATAGGGCCACCAACGACGAACGCAACCCACGTCAACCCCTAACCGACCACCCCCAGCCACATCTATCACTACTGCCACTACRTTTCGATCGAGATCACTCCCTAAACTGCCCCTCACAGACACGTGACGAAGCCTCCAACGTCCCAATAGAGCCGCACCCCTCGGACTCCATCGGACCCATGTAGGGTGACTCGCCAGCGCTATGGGGCAAAGCCCACCCTAGCCCCGACGACCCCCTTTCGATCGTTAGATGGTCGAGCGAAAAGGCGAGAAAAATGGCGAAAGGATCGTGAGCGAAACGAAACGAACCCGAGCAAACCACAGGTGTATCAGACCGTGGAAATTTGATAGAGAAAATTTGAGAAACGGAAAAACCTTACCTTGGATTCAAGGAAGGGATGGGGGAAAACTCTACCTAAACCCTAGTTTTCAAAGAGAAAACAGGCTTGGAGAGGAAGCTTAAATCTACCCATAAAATCTACCCTAGGATACTCTTATTAAACAGAAAGAATGATATAGCAATTATCACCCTTTCTCTATGAACATCGTCATACTCCCTCTGTTTCATATTATATTGTGCATTTCCCCATTTGGATATTTCGTATTATTTTGTGCATTGTGCTTTATTTCATTTTGGGACATGTGTTTACTATTCTATAATAGAGTCGACTTACCAGTTTTCCACTTTTCTACCTTTTTCGCATTTTCTCTCCAATCTAATAATGCTTTTTGACCCAATCATTATAATACATTATTCTTAGTTTTTCTCACAAATTGGAAAATGTACAAAATAATATGGAACGGAGGGAGTATATGATATTGTGAGAAGAAAATTGTCAGTAAAAGGAAGAGTAAAAAAGAAAGGATGATCATCTATCGTTTATAGCCCTTTATTGAGTATATATACACCCTTCAAAGTTCAAACGACACTAAAAGACTAACATGTAATACCCCAATAATTCCTTTCTTTTTAAAATCATTTTCTAATAAAATAAATAGGAAATATTAGAGTATTACTGTCACGTGTAATAACGTTACGTCTTACTCAAAATGTTGCAGCGAGACTAATTTAAAACCAAATACTAGGTCTTAAAATCCAAGACAAATAAATTTAGAAAACTT
>SNQN01004443.1:6070-16257 GCA_008642245.1 Bassia scoparia
ATGGGGTGCATATGTTAGTGGGTGTAAGGTATATGAGCGTGGAAGTTCACCAGTAACAAATGTGACTTTGGAGTTCAGTAAAGGGAAGTTCGAATAGTAATGACCCAATAACGTATTTATAACATCATATATTTATTAGTTAAATATTAAGTGTAGTCTATCTTAAGCTCATTATAAAGTAATAACATTTCTTTTTATCAGTTACTATTTTAATTTTATTTGTAACTTTCATTATTAGTTGGTTAACTCTAACTAAACGCGTACATTTTACAAGTAGACTGACAATGCGTACGTTAATACATACGTAACCCGCGTCACATATTCACAATTAGGGGCGACGCATGTAGCTTTATGCGTCACATATTACATTAACTGCGGAGCGCAATAGGCTTTTTGCGCCGCAATATTATCGAGTCCTAGAGCGTCGACGCGATAACGCGGTTAAAACACAAGCCCTATCTACATTGAGGCGACACGATAGGTATTGACAATAACTCATAGAGCTATATTACATTAGAGGCGACGCAGCAGGCCCGCTTAAAGTTTAAAATACATATTAACGACTTCCTTTATCAATTGCTATTTAAAATAAAACTTGCATATAAAACATATTTCATTTACAACATACGCTACCTAATATATAATACTACTATAGTAAAAACAGAAAGTTGTGATAAAATATAAATTGATATAAATGAATCATTTTAATCGAGAGGTGCACCTGATTAACATTTCAATGTGTTTGAATTGAAATTAAAAGACAATTAATTTTTATTTTTTTTAACATTTGTAACGAGACTACGATGCGTGGCAAGAAAACTATCTCAACAAATAGATAGTAGAAAACCTTAGTGGTGAGTGAGTATTGAAGATCTAAACGCTTAGCGATTCGATACAACACACTATCTTAATTCAGGTACCTCCGCAATTAAGTTCTCCAAATACTTTCGAGATAGGAGATGATTTGATTATAAGAAAATTAAGGTGTTTAATTAGTGTTAATTCCGAACAGGTTGTCTTTGTTGGCATGTGTTAGAATGCAGTGATGCGCGATGTCCGAGTCAGTAAAATTGCTTTTCCAAGATCCCATATATAGCATCTATGATGGGTGATGTTTAACCATATATACCTGATCTTTCTCATGTACAGTTGCCACTTCTACTTCTTTAGGGGTAGTACTCTGTGTTGCATTGGGCATCATTTATCAGAAAAGGAGGCAAAAAGCAACACAAAATATTACAGGCCTTTGGACGAATGGAACTAAAAAAAASCAGAATGTTGAAGCSSTTTTGAAAAGCTATGGATCTCTTGCCCCAACAAGATACACATATGCAGAGATAATAAAAATAACTAAGAATTATAAAGACAGAATAGGTGAAGGAGGCTATGGTACAGTTTACAAGGGTGAATTGCGTGATAGTCGCATTGTGGCTGTAAAGAACATGAAGAAGTTGGACGGTGATGACAAAGATTTCATCAACGAAGTTGTAAGCATTGGTAGAACCAATCATGTCAATATTGTCACCCTCTTAGATTCTGTTTTGGAGGAAAGAAAAGAGCTCTTGTGTAGGAGCTCTTACCAAACGGATCTCTTGAAAGGTTTATATATAGTGTAGGAACTGACCAATCCTTGTCATCGGAGACATTGTTTAGCATTGCCGTTGACATAGCTAAGGGACTAGACTACTTACATAGAGGTTGTAATACGCGAATTCTACACTTTGACATCAAGCCTCATAACATTCTTCTTGATGCAGAACTCTGTCCAAAGATTTCAGACTTTGGCTTGGCTAGACTATGTGCTACAGAGGGTAGTTTAGTATCAATGACGGAAGCAAGAGGAACTATCGGGGACATAGCTCCGGAAGTATTTTGTAGAAATTTTGGTGGTGTGTCTCATAAATCAGATGTTTATAGCTATGGTATGTTGCTCCTAGACCTGGTATGTGGCCGGAAAAATGTAGCTTTTGTAGCTCAGTCCACCAACAGCGAATCGTATTTTCCAGTTTGGATATACAATCATTTGGAGTTTGAAGGGGAAAGCGTGGTTCATGGGATAAGGAACTGTGAGGCAAATGAGTTGCATAAGAAAATGATTTTGGTGGCTTMATGGTGCATTCAATCATACCCATAGCAGCGACCACCTATGAACAGAGTTATAGAAATGTTGGAAGGTCCGCTTGAGGCTGTACAAGTGCCACCCAAGCCACATCTAGCTTCGCCTCCACATTCGGTGTATGATTCTTCTCGAACCTGTCATCAGTCTAGGATATTAGATATTTCTCCTTAGGTTACATCTCACGTTTCATTATCTTGAAAATTTTACTATGGTCTATTATGGGTCGATCACCAGCTAGGCCTGTCAATTCGGATCAACAGTTCAGTTATGGTTGAACCCAAACAGTTCAGTTCAATACAGTTCAGTTCAGTTCAGTTTAACGACAAATCAGTTCAGTTCAGTTCAGTTGATAACAGTTCAATTCAGTTCGACCAAGTTCAGTTCAGTTTTGGACGGATTYAAACAGTTCAGTTTAGTACAGTTCAGTTCAATTCAGTTAAAACGAAGTTCAGTTCAGTTTTGATTGGTAACGGTTCAGTTCAATTCAGTTAAGACGTTATTCAATTCAATCCAGTTCAGTTTGGGTTCGTTTCGGTTCAGATCAATCGCTTGAACTAATATTTAGTTRAGTTTGGTTTCGGTTTTGATCGGTTTCGGTTCAGTTCAATTCAGTAAGTTGAGATTCTGTTCAATTCAGTTTTGGATGATATTAGTTTAGTACAATTCNTCAGGCATAAAAATTTATATGGTATTTGTAGAGAACAAAGGATTAAATGCTCACTTATAAAAGTCGGATCAAGTTAAAGTTATTGGGTACATTGATGACTCCGACTTTGCTTGAAGTCAAGTTTAAGGCTATAAAGGAAAGAAGAGAGGGTAAACAGTTATCATTAGAGCATAATAGTACAAAKTKKATTAWTGCGGATCTGCTTACTAAAGTATTTCATGAGCACACATCTCGTATGGGGGACATGCCACATAAAGATATATAGTTTCAGTGGGAGTTTGTCCTTTTTCATTGCTCATATGACATAAAAATATTTGGAAAATTCTACATGGTGGCACTGTGTTTTTGTTTTTTACACGCGGCGACAACTTAACTTTTCTAATTACACATTGTGACACTTAGTTTCTAATTAATTACACACCGTGACCATTATATTATAATCAGCTATTAACATTGTTTAATTAACGTTAACTTAGTTTTCTTAACCTTGACCCACTTAAATTACTAACCTAACTTTATTTTAACTTTAAATCCCTAATTTGATTTTCTCCCAATTTCATTCTCCTCTTGTTCTGACATCTCTCGTCCATATTCTTGCCAAAGCTGTCATGATTAGTTTTGTATATTATGTTTTGRTGTAATATTGGGTTAATTGTACAAATTGATGCTCTTGAAATATAAGTATTTTTTTTCTTCTTTTAGGCGTAATATTGGGTTAATGGCAAGAATATGAAACAACAAGCAAGATGGTTTAAGCCATTTACGATCAATATGCAGCAAAAGATTCACATGACAGCATTCCCATTAACCCAATATTACGCCTTTTCATGTTCTCAGAATTAGCAACCATGAAAGCTTTAGCAAGAATATGAAACAACGAGAGATGCTAAATTAAGAGGAGAATGAAATTGGGGGAAAATCAAATTAGGGATTTAAAGTTAAAATAAAGTTAGGTTAGTAATTTAAGGMAGTCAAGATTAAGAAAAAACTAAGTTAACTTTAATTAAACAATGTTAATAGCTGATTATAATATAATGGCCACGGTGTGTAATTAATTAGAAACTAAGTGCCACAATGTGTAATTAGAAAAGTTAAGTTGTCGTCGCGTGTAAAAAACAAAAACACAGTGRCACCATGTAGAATTTTCCAAAATATTTAGATATTTGGTTTTAAGTATTTTCTGCAAAAATAAGGTATTTAGTTCAGCTTACTCTCTTTTATTAAATCATATTGTTGATCTTACTAAACTTTACAGTGYACCAGTTGGAAATAGGCATACATGGATTACATTTGTATGTAATTTCCATGCTACACGCCCATGCTTGATTCATGTCGTTAATTATGTTGACATTGTGACCATTGATGAGTCTAGTTACGGCAAATGTAGTATAGATCTCTTTGATCCTACGTTGATGTAATTAATGGACCGAATTGCTTAAAGACCTTCAGATGTTGATAACAATTTTGAGCTCATAAGGTAAAGTATAATGCAATTATCAAGTATCAAACACATTGTAATTGTATTTGGRCAAAGTGGMAGATTGTTAGAAATTTTATGAACCTACATACAATTACGTGTGCAATTCAGTTATAATTGTACTCCCGTATTATGGTTCAGCCCAAATAAAGTGATCCAATTAAGTTAATATTATTATTGGGCCTACTTACGTCTTTTTTTTAGTGTGGGTTTAGTATTATACGTGTAGAGACTGTTTGTCCTTTTCTAATTCATGATGGACGGATTAGGAAAGGGTTCCATTATAAATAGACATCAAGGGTTATGGTCCCCAATAGCACAATCATTAGTCTCTTATATCTCTATTATATAAGCCAAGGGAGGAGCAACGGTGTCGCCCCTATGAAAATACAAAATTACCCTTTGATAAGTTTAAAATTACATATTAACACTTCCTTTAATCAATTGCATTCTTAAAATAAAACTTGCATATATAYACATATTTAAATTTACATACATACGCTACCTTAAAATAACTACATAGTAAAAACAYAAAGTTGTGATTAAAATATAAATTGATATAAATGAATCATTTTTCAATGTAATTACAATTCATTGTTTTGAATTTGAAATTAAAGACAATTAATTTTTATTTTTTTTACATTTGTAGACAGCACGTATAGCTGCATAAACTTAGTCATCGCAATTAAATAGAGAGAAAACCTTAGTGTGAGGTGAGTATTGAAAGACTATAACCTAAAGGCGATTCGATACAACACACAGTCATTTATTCAGGTACGCTTCCGCAATTAAGTTCTCCATAATTTTGATATGGAGATCGATTTTGATTATATGAATTAAGGTTTTAATTTATGTTAATCCGAACAGGTTGTCTTTGTTGGCATGTGGTTAGAATGCGTGATGCGCGATGTCCGAGTCGTAAAATTGCTTTTCAAGATCCATATATAGCACTATGATGGGTGATGTTTCCATATATACCTATCTTCTCATGTACAGTTGCCAACTTTACTCTCTTTAGGGGTATACTCTGTGTTGCATTGGGCATCATTTTCAGAAAGGAGGCAAAAGGAACACAAAATATTACAGGCCTTTGGACGAATGGAACTAAAAAACCAGAATGTTGAAGCCCGTTATTGAAACAGCTATGCATCTCTTGTCGCCCAACAAGATACACCTTGCAGAGATAATAAAAAATAATTACAGATTATATACAGAATAGTGTGAAAGGAGGCAATGGTACAGTTTACAAGGGTGAATTGACGTGATAGTCGCATTGTGCTGTAAAGAACACGTGAAGAAAGTTGGACGGTGATGAACAAAGATTTCGATCAACGAAGTTGTAAGCATTGGTAGAACCAATACATGTAATAATTGTCACCGCTCTTAGGATTCTGTTTTGGAGGAAGAAAAGAGACTCTTGTGTAGCGACCTCTCACCAAACGATCATCTTGAAGGTTTATAATAGTAGTGAAGGAACTGACAATCCTTGTCATTCGGGAGCATTGTTTAGCTATTGCCGTTACATATGCTAAGGGACTAGACTAGTTACATAGGGTTGTAATACGCGCAATGTCTACACGTGTTACATCAAGCCTCATAACATTCTTCTTGATGCAGAACCTTTCCAATAGCAGATTTGGCTAGACTTGTGCGCTCAAGGACTAGCCTAGTCTAAGCCAGAGGGTAGTTTAGAATTCGATGACGGAAGCAAGAGGAATCTATTCGGACAAATAGCCACGGAAGTAGTTTATGTAGAATATTTGGTGGTGTTCTCATAATCAGATGAATTAACTATAGCAATGGCTATGTTGCATCCTAGAACCTCGGTATGTGCCACGAGAAAAATTAAGCTTTTGTAGCTCAGTCCACCACAGCGAATCGTATTTTCCAGTTTGGATATACAATCATTTGGATAGTTTGAGGGGAAAAGCGTGGTTCATGGGATAAGGAAGTGTGAGGCAAATGAGTTGCATAAGAAAATGATTTTGGTGGCTTGATGGCTGCATTCAATCATACCATAGCAGCGACCACCTCATGAACAGAGTTATAGAAATGTCTGGAAGGTCGCTTGAGGCTGTACAGTGCATCCAAGCCACATTAGCTTCGGCCTCCACATTCGTGTTGATCTTCTCGAAACTGTCATCATCTAGGATATTAGATTATTTCTCCTTAGGTTACATCTCACGTTCATTATCTTGAAAATTTTACTATGGTCTATTATGGTCGATCACAGCTAGGCTGTCAATTCGGATCAACAGTTCAGTTATGGTGAACCCAAACAGTTCGTTCAATACAGTTCAGTCAGTTCAGTTTAACGACAATCAGTTCAGTTCAGTTCAGTTGATAACAGTCAATTCAGTCGACCAAGTTTTTTCAGGGGTTTCAGTTTTTTGGGACGGATTTAAACAGTTCAGTTTTAGTACAAGTTCAGTCATTTAGTTTAAAACGAAGTTTCAGTTCAAGTTGATTGGTAACGGTTTCAGTTCAATTCATGTAAGACGTTATTCAATTCAATCCAGTTCAGTTTGGGTTCGTTTCGGTTCAGATCAATCGCTTGAACTAATTTTAGTTAGTTTGTGTTTCGTTTTGATCGGTTTCGGTTCAGTTACATTTCAGTAAAGTTGAGATTCTTGTTCATTCAGTTTTGGTGATATTAGTTTAGTACAATTCTATAAAAACCCAATAATATTCAAGTTCCAAAACCAATTAATTCGAATTTGGTTTGATTTCAATGAGTTCAATTCAGTTTGGTTTTTTTATGTTGGTTCGGTTGAATTCAGTTGAGTGGAATTGGGATTGGTTCGGGTTGGTTGGTAGTGTTTTCAAGTTTAGCTCAATTATTTAACAAGATCCGAGATCAATTTGATATCGATTTCGGTTCAGTTCAATTCGAGTTAGTTGAGATTTGGTTCAATTAGATTATGGATATATTAGTTAGTACAATTTCTATAAACCATAATTCAGTTCAATCAATCAATTCGAATTTGGTTGATATCAATTGAGTCAATTTCGTTTGGTTTGTTTAATGTTGGTTCGGTTCAATTTAGTTTAGTTGGAATTGGGATTGATTCGAGTATGGTTCGATCAGCGTTCAAGATAGTCCACTTATTGAACCAAGATCCCAGGCTCAATTGATTATAGCTATTTAGTACAATATTGTTCAATTTGTCTAAAATCGCTCGTGTTGGTTTACGATGTTGTCCAATCATGAATATTATAGACGATGAGAATTATAAAAGGTGAAACCTTCACATTAAGTTCTTATGGAGATGTGTTAAGTTTGTGAATGCACATGACATCAAATTCGACTACAAAAATCAATCTACGTTAATTAATAGAATTATAATATGTTACACCAATCAACTTCATCTAAGATCAATTAGAGTAATTACAGTATACAACAATAATATGTTATATTAGATAATTGATTTTAAACGAGGTTTTCAAAAAAACAAATCAACTCTATTTGAGTAATTGTATATGTGATCACGAGTTTAACTATTTCAACTTGATAAACAGATCATAAAGTAATATATAAATGCTAATCATATTGTCTAAGTATTATAATTAGTTAAAAACTACTAAATTAGTTTCAATTTTGTTAGGATTTTCGATTTCAATGTAGAATTATATAAAATCAATAACATTATGAGCCTTAAATTAATCAAATATTATAGTTGCAAATTAGAAATAATCTTTGGATAAATTTTAGAATTAATGAGAAAGATCTTAGTAAATTAAGAATATAAAATCATAAATCAAAATTACTTAATTTCTAAAAATTTATATTGTTTGTTAAAAATAACAAACAATTTTATTTCATTGGTCAACACTCACACACATGGATTGCCAATTGGCAAAAAACATTGCATTAATTTAACCTGATTTTTAAATCAATTCATCTTAAACCATTGCATTAAACATGATTTGTAATTCATACCATTAGATTTTCTAACTTTAATCTAACCTAGATTGTTCATCCAAGCTCACATATATAACCCCACCCCTAACCCTAAATCACCTACCTTCTTTTTCATTTTACACTCTCTTTTCCTCCTACCATTTCTTCCTCCGTATGTCCCGTTTTCGCAATCTCCCTTTTTTTTTTTCCTTTTTTCCCTTTTCTGTTTTTCAAAAAAAATCTTAATTATTTTAAAAATGTTTATATCGAACTTGAAGATTCAAAACCTATTTTGAGGTAAATCGAAGGTAGTGCAATCTCCAACACTGTCGTTGCAGAAGATTGCGAATTCTGCAAGCCGTTTTGGGTTCTGTTTTAAGACGGTAAAATCTATTATCTGTCTTTTGAAAGTGTGCTATTGTTAATCCATTGTTTGAAGTTTATTTATCATGTTTGATTTCTTGTGATTTGATAATTTGTGTTAGGGTTGCTTGCATAGGTGATCGTGGTAGAGTGTTTTAATTTGTTTGAAGGTATATGTTGATAATTTGAGTATTTTGATAATTTGATGTTAGGCGTTTGTTTTTTTCACGAATTTTTGGGGCTAAGCATTTAAGCTCTGCTCTGTTATTTTAGTCTTCCTACCACAACACAGCTACTACTACAGCCTCGGCTACTGGTGAGCTCATTGACATTTATGTGAGTCTTTTATTTTCTGAATTGATCTACAAGATTGTGATTACTTTACTTTCATTGTTTGGTTGGTTGATATATCTGATTGTGGTGTAGCATTTGGAACTTGTAGCTTGTTGCTTAATTTCATGCTTTGAATTTTTAATGAATTGGATGTAGTGACAGAGCATTGGAATTGAATTGTGTAATAGAACTATGTAGTGAAGGCGAAGTTGAATGTCCTTTTTCCGATCTCCCTTCTTCTTCTTGGCTAGGAATTCAAGGGATTTATAAAAATAAATTATTGCATATATTAAAAAAATGTTAGCTTGTGGATAAGTTGGATTGAAGTAATCCTTTTCTTTTTTGTTTGCTATTGTACTCCAATGAAGAATCATATTGTAATGTGAAATGGTGATCTAATTTGAATTCTATAACTGAGTAAGTGGTTAGTGGTGTTGATTTCTAATTCTTTTTGGTTTAAAATGTGCAAGGTGTTGATTTCTTTGTAATGGTGTGGTTTAATCCAKTTGCAATTATCCTAAACCAAAACAACTAGATGAGAAACAACAGAATGTAATTATTGTAATTTATTGTTTATAGACCTTATGATAATTAATATGAATTACATTCTATTACATAATGTAAAAGACCACTATTACAGAATGTCTATAGTGTTTATAGACCTTATAATTTATGAACACTATTAATTTATTATAAATTTATTATCCTGTTCATCTATTATCGGAACAGGATGAGGAACAYAATGTATGAAACAACTTAAGTAGCTACTTACTCTGTATCACGAGCAGCTGAGGAAACTCGAGGTCTGAATACTTTATTACCTTCATATTTATCATATAGATTCAATAAATACACGCTAGTTCTTGCTCACATCAGTAACTTATTTCTCCTTACAGGTGCAAATTATACTTGAAGCACGCATTTGTAGCAAGCTCAGGCAAACAGTTCAATTTCTGGACATTATAATTGAGATTTATTTTAATTGAAGATGTAATATTTGTAGCATGAATAGGTCTAGACTCTAGAGGCCTTGTTTAGAATTTAAAAGCCTCATAAAAGTTTTGTTCACTTTTTTTGGATCTTTTAACTCTCTGGTGATGTAATGATGTTAATGAAATGAAATTATTTGTTTCCTTAAGAAATGATAAGGTTTGAGGTACAAACAGTTGTCTTTAAAAATGTTTAGTTGTACAAGAAATAAGATCAAAATTGTTCAATTGATAGGTTGCAAGTTGCAACTTGCAACAACAATACATATGAAGTTATAAACTTATAATGATCTGATTTGCTTTGTAAAATTATCCTTTATGTTAAAAAGAGTGTCCTT
>SNQN01004444.1:0-29076 GCA_008642245.1 Bassia scoparia
CCACTGCAGCCGACACCCAAACCGTCACGAACATTTTTGCTGAAAGTAAAATTGATTATACACATCGAAATAATCTACCGGATACAATGCGAACAAATGCGCCCGAAAATACATAAGTTCGTATTAAATAAATGTCCAAAATCGATTTTGATCCAAATAGCCCACTAACGGACTTTGGATCCTCATAGAAATGAGAAAACATCCAACAGTCGTACAGGCTAGAACCTCTAGAATTGTCCGAACTGTTGGAGTATTCTCATACGTAATGTATGAGGAAACTGACAATCATTCAAGCGGATGCACCAGACATCTTTTTTTTCGAAACGCGATAATAATCAATGCGTCTCCATATATTTCAAAAAATTGCCCAAAATATTACCATAGGTCGTATATAATAATGGGTCCAGAACGATTTGGGGTCTAATGTCCAAACGGCGGACTTTGATGCCTCAAAGAAAACGAGAAAAGTCAAAACAAACGTAAAAGAGTAACACGTAGAACTTTAGGTCCGAACTGTTGATACTCTTCTCATACCAAATGTCGGTGATGAAACTCTAAAATTCGACCGGACCCCTCACCAGACATGTTTTTGCCAAAACGTTATACTATCGAATTCTCGGATAATTTTCAAAAAAAAGCAAAAAATTTGTTACCATAGGTTCGTATGATAATATAATGGTCCAAACATTTGGTTCGAAATGATCCAAACGCGCACTTTGATCCGTCCAAAAAAAATCGACGAAACATCGAAAGTCGTAGACAGAACCGGTAGCACGCTTAGAATGGTCGAAAACGCAACTCCATCATTCTCATTGACCTAAAAGTGGATGGAAATCTGCAAATTCGAATCAAGTCCAAACAGAACATTTTTTCCGAAAAGAACAGTGATCTATTACATCATCGAATGAGTCTCCGACAATTTTCGTAAAAATTTCCAAATTTGTACATAGTTCTATGATAATATAATATCCAGAACGATTGGGTCCATATAGTCCAAACGCAACTTTTAGCCACTTCAAAGAAAATCGAAGAAAATTCGAAACAGTCGTAGAGGTACACCTTAGAATTGGTCCAAACTCACATAGTCACTTCTCATGACCTAAAAGTTCATGGAAATTCTGACAAATACAGCCTATGACCGATACATGTATTTTTGCAGAAAGCGTGATATACATCATTGAAATGAGTCCTTCGGACATTTTTTAAAAATTTCCAGATTTTACCAATAGGTTCGTATAATAATAAATGGTCAAAAACAGTTGGGTCCATAATTCCAAACGGCTAGCTTTGGTCCCGTAAAAAAAAATCGAAAAATTTAAAACAGACTAGATGGTAGCACGTTACTAGAATGGTCCAACTTGTTGGATATCATTTTCATGACCTAAAAGTGTGACGAAATTTAGAAAATCAGCGAATCCACAAGACATAAAGTATTTTTGCCTAAAATGGGATTAACATCATCCAAATGAATGTCTACTCGGACATTTTCGCAAAAATTGCCAAAAGTTACCCCAGGTATATAATCCTTATGGTAAAACATTTGTTCCAAATAGTCCAAACGCCGAATTTGAGTCCCTTAAAGAAAAACCAACAAAAGAAAACGTCAAAAACAACTCCGACAACCGGTAGCACGACTGAATTTGACTCATAAAACTTCATCGACATCATCTCAGCCTAAAAGTCCCACCCGCTCTGACAAAATTGACAAATTCAGCCGCCCCCGTCACCGAGACTGATTTGGACCGCCAAAACCTTACACATTACATCATCGAAATGAGGTCGGACAACAAAAATTTTATGAAATTGTTAAAATTGTACCATAGCTTCGATGATATTCAAATGCCGCTCCCAGATCCCTCTGAGTTCCAAGGTCCAATACGCGGACTTTTGGTCCCGTCAAAGAAAAATCGAGAAAAACAACAATAAACACACCGGAATAGCAACGCTTAGCAATTTGGTCCAAAGACTTATAACATTTCTCAGACCTAAAAGTTGTATAAGAAATTCTGGAAAAATAAGCCAAACCGACCAAGTCCACCGAGACATGTTTTTTGCCGAAAAAGCGCCGTGGATTATACATCACGAATAGACTCCGACCAAATTTCGAAAAATTACCAAAATTGTGTACATATATAATATAATATAATGGGTCCTAGATCAATAAGCCAAATGTCCATTAGTGACTTTGAGTAACACCCGTAAGAACCAATCGAGCAAACAGCCAACAGTACTAGTTAGCACGCCCATATAGAAATTTGCGTCCGAAACTTTGGAGTAGTACGTTTCTAGACATTATAAATGAAAAACCCATTGCGAAATCTAGACAAATTCGAGCGTTTCACCGACAGAAATGATTTTTCCAAAAACCTTAAGAAATACATAATCAAAAAAGAGGTCTCGATAATTTTCGAAAAATTGCCAAACTAGTACAAAGTTCCGTATGTCACAATAATTAATCGCTCCAAAACGAACCCCCATTTGGTTCCAAAATGAGTCCAAACATGCGACATTTGAGTCCATGTCACACCAAACCAAACAAAAAAATCAAAAAGTCGTTAGAAAAGGCCCAACGCTTAGAAACCTTCTGCGAGTACCAAACTACAACTATTCACTTCTCAATGCACTAAAAGGTGTAGACGAAGATCTGAACGAATTCAATCGCCGCAGTCAAACCCAGAACATTTCTTTGCATCGAACCAAAGACTATTGATCTACTACACATCGAAGCAAGGATAATTCCCAACATTTTTGAACAACCACCAACATTTCTACAAAGTTTATATAATCTTGAATGAGAGAGCTCCTAAGAACAATTTGTCCAATGATTATTCCAAAACGGCGGACTTTTTAGCCCGCTAAGAAAAATCGAAGAGAAAACGTCAAAAGAGTAATAGCCGCTTAAGAATTTGTTCGAAACTGTTGTAGTCATTTCTCTGACCTAAAAGTGATTGATTTAAAGAAGAATTCTCTCAAAAAGCCAATAAACGATATGAAGGGGTTGATAGTGTCTTGAAAACTAAAATAACTTACAATCTCTGAAAATAGACATCGAAGGAACTACTCACCAGTGAACTACCCCTAAAAGGAACAACCTACCTATAGCCTATCAAGTGAAATTTCCGACCAAACCACAAAAACTCACAATTTCCTTGAATTAACAAAAAGATTTTACAACAAATTAATCAGATTTATTGAAGATTTCTAACCTATTTATATACAATTAATATCTAAACTAATTAAACTATTAGAAAATAGGAATCTTATCCAAAAATATCCAACTTCATTACCTAAAATATCTTATTCCTAACTACCACAGAAAAACATATAAACCGACTTAAATAACTAATCTAACAAATCTAAATTTGGAAATCTGGAAATCTGAATATCCCACACATTTTCCAACTACCTAACTAACCTAGATATTATTCTAATATATCAGAATAATATCACATTACCAATATCCACTAACTAAATTATCCAGCCTAACAACTAAATCTAATATAATAATCGAACAAAAAATAAATAAAATAAATACCAAAATAATATCCTTCAAACCAGATCTTCTAATCTTCACTTGACCAAAATTCCAATTTCCTACGTATTCCAATCTTTCCACTTTCTTCCAACAATTTAGGGAGCGTGAATTATAATTAATATATAATGCCCCTTGGATAATCTTTTAACTCTAGCTCACTTCTCCCCTCTTCAAAAATCTTTCCTCAATTTGAAGGTCGAATGGGAAACATAATTCTTAATCTGATTACATCCACCTCGTTTCTTTGTCCCAGTGCATATCATTCTTTAAATGGACAAAATACCTTTTTCGCTGCAGAATTCATAATTTGCATACCTAAATCAACAATCGCGGTTTCCGTCAAGTAAAACATCAACCTGATCAAATTTGTTAGATGTCGTAGTACTGTTCTTTACCAAGATTAAATCTCCTCCTTTCTTAATTCATTTAGATAATCATGTTCGGGTTAGAGCTCAATTTGTATCCCCGATTGGATATTTAAAATCCACTATTGATCAAGATTTCGTGGTTGGATTCTGGATTTGTCTTGATCAAAATTTCAACTTCCTAAATCCTTGATCTCATTCCCAATTTCGCTTTTTTTCTTAATTTTCTTATATTTATTCCAGGTTATCAATTCCAGTGCATTATTAACCATCTTATATAATCTCAATATCACGGACTCAGATTCAAAAACTTAGACACGTGAACAAAAAAAAACTGTTCAATTGCACAAAAAAAGAAGGTCCCAAGAATCGTGCTCTATACCAAATTGATGATTATAAGGAAGAATTCCTCAAAACTAAAAAACGCATAAACGTGTTTGATAGTGTTTGAAACTAAAATAACTTCAAATTTGAAAAAGACCGATATCTAATCACCAAGTGAACCAGCCCCTAAAAGAACAACCGACCTAGTAGCTAATCAAGGTGAATTTCCGGGCCAACACAAAACTCACAAGTTTCCTCTGAATTAAACAAATAAGAATTTAACACAAATAATCTGAATTTATTGAAAGAGTTTCGACTATTTATAATACAGCAATATCTAAACAATTAAAATATTATGAAAAGATAGAATTTATCCAAAATATCAACAAAATATCTAAAAATCTTATCCTAACTACAAACCAGGAAAAATACCTAAATCTAAAAATACTGAATCTAATCCCACACTTTTTCCAACTAACCCTAACTAACCTAGATATTTATTCTAACAAATCAGAATAATTCACAATTACCAAATACCTAACAATAAATCCTAACAATAATAATCTATATAATATCGAACTAAAAAAAAAATAAAATAAAATACAACAGAATAAATCCTTCCAACCAGATATCTTCCAGAATCTTCACTTATCGAAAATCCAGATTTATCGTTTCCGATCTTTCCATCTTTCTCCAACAAATTAGACTTAAATTATTAATTTATGAATATATAATCGACCCGATAATCTTTCAACGTCCTATTGCATCCCTCATTCAAAAATGACGAATATTTGAAATACGTGCCGGGCACGATACATTTTATTTTGGCCCGAAAAGTATTATACATCATCGAAATTGAGTCTCCGACAAATTTCGAAAAATTGCCAAAAAAATTACCATATTCGTTATCATATATGGTCCAAGATCATTTAAGTCCAATTTATAGGATTGAATCCCGTCAAAAAAAATCGATGAAAACGTCGAAACTGTAGATGGTAGGCACGTTAGAATTTGGGCAAAACTATGGATATCTTTTCTATGACCTAAAAGTGTGACGAAATTTGGACATGCGAGCGTACGAACATTGTTTTTGGCTGAAAAGCGTGGATTATACACATCGAAAATAGGTCTTGGACAAATTCGAAAAAATTGGCCAAACATTTTACCATAGTTCGTGATGTAAAAAAGGTCCCAGATCGATTTGGGTCCAAAGATCCCAGACCACTTTTGAGTCCCGTCAAAAAAATCGAGAAAGATCCAATAGTCGTACAGTAGCACGCTAGATTTAGTCCGGAACCTTTGGATAATCATTCTCATACTAAATGATGTGATGGAATTTCTGGACAAAGTCGAACCTGGTCACCAACATGTTTTTTTGGCGAAACGTGAATAGCATAATCGAATGAGTCTCTGTAATTTCGAAAAATTGCAAAAAAACTTACCATAGCTCTATGAAATATAATGTGGCGAAGAACGATCTGGGTCCAAATTATCCAAAAAGCTGTTTGACCCGTCAAAAAAAATCGAGAAAACGTCGAAACAGTCGTGGAGGTTGAGCTTAGAATTTTGGTCCAACGTTGAAGTAAATTTCTCATGACCAAAAGTGTGCGGAAATTCTGAAAATCTATCCTGTGACCATACATGTTTTTTTGCCGAAAACGTTATTACTCATCGAAATGAGATCTCAGACAATTTCGCAAAAATTGCAAAATTTACCATATTGTATGAATATTATGGGTTTAAGAAATTTGGTTCCAAATGAGTCCAAAATGCGGACTATTATCCGTTCAAATAAAAAACAAACATCAAAACAAACGTGAAGTAGCACGCTTAAATTGATCCAAAACTGTTGAGCAGTCGTTCTATGACTAAAGTTTGACGAAATTTGCAATTCGATCCGGAGTCACCGGAACATTTTTTTGGCGAAAAGTGATTATAACATCATCAAATAGCCCGACAATTTTAGGAAAAATTGCCAAATTGTACCATAATTCGTATGATAATAAAGGTCCAAGAACGATTTGGGTCAAATATCCATACGGCAACTTTCAGTCCCTCAAAGAAAACGAGAAAAGTCGAAACAGTTGTAGAGGTAGCAACGCTTAGAAATTGGGTCAAAACTTTAGTAGTCATTTCTCATGACCGAAAGTGTGACGAATCTGGAAAATGCGGCCGGTCACCGAACATGTTTTGTCGAAAAACGTTATTTACATCATCGAAATGAGTTCTCCGGACAAATTCAAAAAAAAGCCAATTATTTTTACCATAGTTCTTTGTAATAAATGGTCCCAACCATGCAAATGATCCAAACGCTGACTTTTGAGTCCCGTCAAAAAAAAAATCGAGAAGAAAACGTCCGAACGTCAGAGTAACAACGATAGAATTGATCCGAAACGTGGAGTAAATTTCTCATGACCTAAAAGTTTGACGAAAATGCTGACAAATCAGCCGTCACCAACATGTTTTTTTGCTCCGAAAGCTGATAATACATGCATCGAACATGAAGTCTCGGACAAATTCGAACTAATTGCCAAAATTTTACCATGTATGATAATTAAGTAAAAGAACATTTGGAGTCCAAATTGAGTCCATACGCCAAAAAAGAAACAACAACCCCAAAAAACAAAAAACCCACCTCATAACCGCACAGAGACCCTCCCACCACAATCCGGGCCACAATACCGACAACAAAACAACAGCAATACAAGCAACAACCCACAAAAAACAACAAAACAGAGGAGCCGACGCAGACTTTTGCAAGTCCCGGACAAAGAAAAAACAGAAAACTCGCAACAGTCTAGAGTAGAACGCTTAGAATTTGTCCAACTATGAAGTATCATTTCTCATGACCTAAAGGTTGACGAAAATGCTGACAAATTACGCGGGCTACTAAATGTTTGTTGCCGAAAGCGTGATTTACATCATCAATAGTTCACAATTTCGAAAAAAATTACCAAAATTTTACCATAGGTTCAGTATGTAATAAATGTCCAAAACTATTTGCCAAATGTCCAAACGCGACTTTTGAGTCCTAAAGAAAAATCGAGGAACGTCGAAACAGTCTAGTATAGCACTAAATTGGGTTTCGAAACGTTGTGCAGTCGTTTCTCATATCCTAAAGGGTGAGAATTTTGACAAATTCGCAGCCCGGCTCACCGAAACATGTTTTTCTGGCGAAAACGTATTAACAATATAAACATCATCGAAATGAGTCTCCGGACAATTTAGAAAAATTGAAAAACAAAGATACCATAGATTCGTATGATATTTAATGGCTCCATTAAGAACTTTTGGTCCAAATGAGAATCCAAAACGGCGGACTTCTAAGAGCCCCAGTCAAAAAAAAATCTAGAACGTCGAAACAAGTCGATAGAGAAATTAGCAACGCTTAGACTTTGGTCACTCATTACTAGTTAGTAGTCTTCTCATTCCATCTATATTATGCACACAAAAATTGTTATTTAAAGTGTTGAAACAAGCATCATTAGTAAATATTCACTATATAAACAACTGCGATAGCGAAACTCCACCCAAGCATACATTTGAATTATATTGATCGTGAAATATCAAGGATTAACATCATCGAACAATTGCCAAACTTCGAAACCATAAATTCTCATCACACATAATTAGCCAAAACCTCTGTACATCTCATATTCGGTGTAAGAAATTAAACCGATTCCCATAATCGATATTTAGCGCACTATACCAAATTCTATCAATTCACTCCGTAATTTTAGGTTGTCTCTCATGTCAGGAAAAAAATCAAGAAAATATCGCAATAGTCGTACGAGTAGCACCGCTTGATATTTGGTCCAATAAACTCGTGTTCATCCTTAATCATTTTGAACGTCGTTTCATGTAATATATTCAGTAATTCTAATTTGCAATTACTGTAACATTTACATTTCGAGCCGTCACCGAACTGCTATTTCCTACCACTGTTACACCAACAGCAAGAATTATGTTATACTATTAATCGAAAATTATAAATAAGTACAGGAATCAATTTTTCGAAATAAATTCCAAAATTTCCATGCTCGTATATAATATAATGGGTCCTGTAAGTAAACGATTGCGGTCCAAATTGTAGCCAAAGCGACGACAAATTGATCCGTCAAGAAAAAATCGAGTATAAACGTCAGATAGATACACAGAATGATATGCTTAATTTATAGAATTGAGCTATAAACGCTTTAGAATGTGAGGCGTCCCACGTGCACATAGTCTTTTACAACATATGCACAATAATATTGCCCCTGTGACACGCAACACTTTAGGAGACAATGTCGTCCCAAGCAGCGGCACTGAATGATTGTTACCACCCGAACTGACTTTAGTCTCATTTCTGGCCACCCCCGACAAACTGATTAAAATCAGTCAAAAAGTCTCCGAACAATTTATATGAAATAATTGCACAAAAAATTAAACATAGATGCTATTATAATATAAGACACGAAGACCCAATCAATTAAATGGAGATCCATATCCACGCGGACTTTTGAGTCCCGTCAAAGGAAAAATCTAAAAACTCGAAAACAAGTCGAGTAGACAGAATTAACACGCGAATTTGGGATCCAACTGAGGACGTCAGAATTTAGTCTAATCGCGTATGAAACCTAAAGTTTATATTATGTGTATGTGACGGATAATCTGGTCAGAAACATATTTCCTAATAGTTGTTAGTCCTCGAGATATCAACACTAAAATATGCAGACCGAGGACATCTTATTTAAGTGATCTCATATATAACATGAGTCAATATGATGACGTCAACTTAATTACCATATCCTAGATAAAAGTCCCAGAGACACATTAAATGTCAAAAATATTTAGGCCAATTAAATTTATACCATATATCCGATTTAATGTAAAAATGAAAAGATAACACTGAGAACAGCACAAAAATCAATGCATTAGTGAATCCCAATAATGTATGATCCAAAACTTGTACGTCAACTTGTCTAGTCAACGTTATCATGAGAATAATAATCTTAGTATAAATCACATACGTAGATTCCAACTCGGTCATGAAATAGACGGTCTAAACTCAACTATCTTATTTATCTGTTAAGTTTTAATAGTGAAGAATTAATATTAAAAAAAGTAGATACTCCTCTAAAAAATTTGTTTCATTTCACCACAAACATTTATCGAGTAGTCAAATTCTCTATGAACCTAAAAAAAGAACTATCTATGATGTACGAGGAAACCATATAGAAAGCAATAAACTTAGTAGTACCAGAAATATCTCGGATTCAACATTTTTCTCTAGAATGATACTCGCCTAGACTAAATTTAAAATATTAGCCTCAATTATTCTATAATACGCCGAAAAACGAACTGAAAGTAACTTCAGTAAATTTTATACTAATTCAATCTGTATTATCCTACAAACTTCTCTGCTAATCATTTCTCAATCACATATCAAACACCACAACAACAATAAGTGAGTTCTAATTAAGTGTGTCAGTCTCATTTTGTAAAATTTTATATAGAGATATTAAAAGTGAATTAATTGATTTAAATTTCTAATTAAGAGTCTCAGAACAATGTAGGCTAAAAATATCTTTTTCTATCGGGCTCTGTTCTCTTCAGTATCTCTCTTAAATCCCTTACCCATAATCTTCACAAAGAACATCAGCACACGAAAGAGAAAGCATACAAACTACAAACCGTTCAATCATCTTGTAGCACGCTTAGTTTTGTCCGAAAAAATGTTGTAAATACTGCAATAATTCTGATAGATCTGTTCTATATGAATTATCCTTCTCTAAATTAAGTCAGATATGTGATAATCGGAACTACTTTAATTATAGTGAAATAAATCTCCTAATATCATATCAAAAGTTCTGTCTGATATGTATACACACAGAACAGGAACTCTAAATTTTGTTCTTATAAATTTTGCCGATAATAGCTTGTTCAGATGATATCATATATACTAGAGAAATTTGATATTTCAAGCATTGTGTTCGTAATCCGTAGAGTATCTAAATACAGTAATATTCAAAAAATTTGCCAAATAATATCCATTACTCCTTAACCATATAATCTCGCAGATAATTAAAGTAATTATTCATCTTAATTTTATAATATAATGGAGCGTTGAGGACTTGAAATACTTCAATACAGTTATTTATGATGTTTTTGCCAAATAGAGTTCTAATTTAACATTCCAGACGTATATCTATAGTTTCTTCCTATGAGTGCCCTTGTACTGTTTCCAATCTAATCATATCAATAAGAAAATGACAGTCACCTTAAAAAAAAAAAAGTACAAATCATGTACATTTTCTGTCGATGAATAGCACACTCACACCTATTAAAAGTACCTTATCTAGTATTCAATTAATAGAGATCCATAACTAGTTTTATAATGTCCCTGTGAATCATATATCAATGATATACCCTACAATAAGCGCGTGTAGACGACAAATATTCTCAAACACTAGAGGATCCGCCCTAGTCTAAACACCTGTCAATTCATACTTATCATAGATCATAGTTTATTATTTCCGCAGAAGGCCTTCAGAAATAAGTAGAATACCAGATCTATCGATTATATCCGAGTATATTCCAGATTGCACAATAATTCCTCTATCACAATATAAAAAATGCCAACTATTTACCATACGGTTCGTTTAGAAATAAAATATGATCGAAACTGTAAGACAGAACCAATGTATCAGTCGCAAAGCTATTACAAAAGTAGTCCCAACGGACATCCCACATTTGATGATCCCTCAAAGAAAAATCGAACGGAAAATATGTATCGAACCTCACAGCTACGTCACAGACGAGTTAACACCATTCAAAACAATACTTTCGCATTCCGAATATCTTGTGTGCGAATATTATTTGCCCAGTCCACTATGACCAACCTAATAAAACAAGTTCTGACAAAAAATGCTGAACAAGCGAGCGCCCATCAACTCTGTTCACCAGATTTTAACAAGGTTCTTTATTGAACGGACAACTCAAAATGTCAAATGGAAATTGCTAGCATATCCCATTATAGCATATCGAAATAATCATCTCCCGGACAAAATTCCGAAAAAATGCCAAAAGTAGTAACCACATATGTTAGTATTGAGTTAATATAGACATTGTGTCTCGACATATTTGATCCTCCAAACAAGATCACAATTCACGGCGACATTCCCTTAGAAAACATCTCCGACAATATAGACCAAATATAATACACACGTGTTTTACTCCCCTAAAATTATCGGTAATATCAACGTTACGCCTAGAAACATGTCGGTTAGATTGTCCTTAGAACGCTTTAGAATTTGGTCCAAACTTCTAGTGAAATTTTCCTTCCGCACTCTTCAAAATGAACCTAAAGTAGGGTGACGAAATCTGAACACAATACGACAGGACTCATTACAAGGCATGGACTTATCTTATCGCATAAGATTTCGTTGCCGACACGGTGACTCAAGTACAGACAAAACAAAAAAGTGATTGTGTACAGTACCCTCATCTAACAACCTAGCGCGAGATATAGGGTCTAGGTTACCAGTTTCCTCCAAAACAATAATACCCAAAATATGTCCTCTGCTTAAATCGCAACGTTCAAATCTTTCGATAAACATAACCACGATATGGTCCAAGTATAACCATATTTCGCGGTTCAGAATTGGAAGTTCAGGCCTTCAAACATCGATCATGTTGATTCATCCTGCCCAAATCAAAGAAAAATCTATAGTAGAAACGTCATAGTATCGAATCTTATTATAATGGACCCATTGATATAGCAAATCATTCCTTAGATTTGGCAGCCCCAATGATGCTATAGTCAATTACTAAGATCGCAAGATAAAAGTGTGTGACGGACATACTTAAAAATGCAGCGGAAATCACCTCAACATGTATTATTTTGGCACGAAACACATTTTTGATTGTCCATGTATATCAATTACAAATCCACAAATGATCTACCGACAATTCCCAAAAATTTGCCAAAAACCATAGTCGAAGTTTTTATTCTGATCCAGCTATATTAAAATTATCGTTCTCTGGTGACCTATAAAGACTAACATGATTTTCGTCAATACACATTCTCCCCTCCCCAAAACCGTGCTTGGACTTTTGATTTACCTCAAAGAAAAAACGCAGAAAGATAAAGAGTCTGATTTAGCAAAAACAATAAGCTTAATCGAGAATCAAGGTTTCGCAACTCCAGAATGCTACGATAGAAATATTGGTCTCGAATCGCGTTACAAGAGCGTTTCGACATTTTAATCGCATTTCCGGGCATTTTCTCAGCCTTCACCAAAAAAACGTACCCCATCAATCTCTGTAGACTAATATGCCCCAAAATTTTGCCGTCGCATCAATTTTGAAACAATACAACGTATATGGTTTAACCGTTGAAATATGTGGGTGTAGTTACTGGACCGACTTAAAAAAATCGACTTTTTCAGCCATTCATTACCTTAACAAATACACGAGTACCATGGGATTCTAGTCGACAAACTTTTCCTCCATAATATATACTTGCGCTAAGAGATACGGATCCTTCTCCTAGTTCGTCTAATTACCTACATTTTAATGGTTTAAGTTGAAGATGTCCTAAATATTTAAATGTGATTCTACAGACGACCCAGAACCTTTCATATGTACCCGATCATTAGTACACAAATACTGATCTAACCATCCAAACAAACCACCTATTAAAATAGCACGGTCTATTAGAGATATTTCTATACTTCTGTACGAACTCTGAGTGTTTTCAAGAGAACCACGTCAATCCGATTATGTAGTTTGCATGACCTAAATTACATCACATGCGTATTCGACTTGACGTTTCGCATGGTCCGATAACAATTTGCGTCTGCCTGACTACGAACTTACGCAGCCGGTCCCCATCATATGCGTCTTAGTTTAACATTTTTTGGCGAAAAGCGTAATTACTAGAATATCGAAATAGGTTCCGGACAATTTTAAGGAAAAATTGCCCAAAAATTTTACCAAAGATTCGTATGATAAATAACGAAGGTCGAAAACGATCTGGGTCAAATAATCCAACGGCCACATGTTGAGTCCCGTCAAAAAAACAGAAAACGTTCGAAAACAGTCGAATAGGAGTAAGCTGGTGCTTTTCGAAAAATCTTGTTTCCAAACGGCTTGATAGTCTTATTCATGAGCCACTACAGATATATGATGGTTGAACGGTAGAATTACGTGGTGGAAAATGCTGCCAAATAATGCCGAGACGGATCACTAATAGGACGCCAATATTTAACGACATTCGTATCTGTACTTCGGAAAATGCCAAGTGAACTATAATCATCGAAATAGGTAGTTTCTCTATCGTGACATTTGCAAAAAATTCCAGTATTTTTACACTAGTTCGTTATCATGCTAACTAAGAGTTTAGTCGTCCACGATAAACAATAACCATTTAGGTATGTCCATTATGTGCCAAACGCTTGACATTATGGCCCAGCCCTAAAGAAAAATCGAACAAAACCCAAACAGTCTAGGAGTTGAAAGCTTATGTGCTGCTAAGTCCAAAATTCTATCGTACAGCGAAAGTACTCATTTCTCTACACTAAGAAATGTTAGAACGAAAGAAGAAATGCAGACATAATCGCGAGCCGGTGCCAAGTTTCAGCTTCAATCACCGATGACATGTATTCTGTGACCGAAAAGGCGGTGTTGAGATTTACTACATCCATCCGAAAGATAGTCTCCAGGAAAATTTCAAAAAATTGCCTAATCATTTTACCAATAGTTCGTTTTTGAAAAAATGCCCAAACGCCATGTTTGTGTCCAAATGAGTTCTTAAACACGTCACTTTTTGAGTTCCGTCAAAGAAAAATCGAGGCGCCTTCTGAAAAGTCAGAATACAGTCGTGAGTCGAGCCTTATCATAATCTCTGACTATTTAACGAATTAGAATGCTGCGCGAGAAGTGATTTCCGAAATGTTGGAGTAACGCCATTTCTCACATAACCTAAAAGTTTGACAAATGAATGACAAAAATGCGACCGGGTCACGAGAAACATGTTTTTTTGTGAGCCCCCTCGCATAAATCATTGTGGATTATTACATACATCGAAAATAGGCTCCGGACAATATTTCGAAATAAATTGCCAAAAATATTTGTACCATATGATATTATAAAGTTAAAAATGGAAAAAGAACATTTAAGAGCCATCCAACAATGCGTAGTCCAAGTACGGCAACGTAACTTTTGGCACGTCCCAATACAACAACGAGAAGAAATAATCGTAGGGTACCGAAAAACGTCTCTGTAATAACCATAATCGGATAATATATAACCACATGTTTTTAATGCGAACCCTAAATACGCTTATATAATTTGGTCCCTTCTGAAAATGTTGATAGTCATTTACCATCACCTAAAAAGCGTGAATTTTTTTAGCCAAGCTTGATTAATTACATACACTATAAATTAACGATTTAATCAAATATTCATAACTCCTTATACTGGATATCACATAGTGACGAAAGATTCCATGGATAGAATGCGTCGTGCAAACACTAACAAGTGTCCCATCAAGAACATGATTTAGCTAATGAAGCGTGTTATATACAAATTCGAATATGATGTCAGCCGGCAATCTCCCTACAAAACATAGTTGACTGCAATTAAATAATTTAGCATAGGTACAAACCATCTCATGACCATGATGCGACCTAATTATGGTTTAATATAGATTGTCCAAATAGTCCAAACGGCGGAATACTTTTGATCCCGTCAAAAAAAATCAAGAACAAACTCAGAACAACAAACTATAAATTGGGTAAGCCTCATCTTGCAAAATAATAGTGAATATTTTTCCGAAAATCGTATTGCACATTCGTTTCTCAACTGTCAATTGGTTCAGAACCAAAAATATATCCTCAGTGAAAGTTTGTACAACTCCATGAAACGTAACTATTCTTCGTACAAAGTACGAGACGGTGAACCGATAACTTAAAAGTCAATTATCGACCCGAAAAACAAATTGTGATATAAAACATAAAGTATACCAAATCATCAAAATTGCACAGTCTCCGAACTAAATTATTCTCAAATGCCAAAAATTTTAGCCAAGTATCGTCTATGATAAAATATAAGTTAATTCGCAGAAATACATTTAAGAATGAACACAGATCCCAAAAACATCCAAACCGACCTATTTATTAGTATAAAATAATTTTAAGTTCCCATTACAGAAAGCACAAAACCCCTTAGAAACACGTCCGACACCAAATTCGACAAAAAAATAGCTAGCTCCCTTTCTATTCGAACATTATAGGTGTCCAAACTGTTGGAAGTAACATCTCCTAGATCACAGACTTATAAATATCTTAGTTGAGAGTTCAACTAGAAACGCATTACCCACTTAAGGCTAATTCCCAGCAAATTTTGCAGACTTAATATATACGTAATCATAAACGAGATAAAAACTTAATCATTACAAAGCAAATAATATAGGGCCCACAAAGTTTAAAGTTAGTAAGCAAGTATAGCAATAACACAAGTACATCCTTTATAAATTTATGATGCAAATCTGAAGATTTCTCATGCAATGGAAAAGAGTAATACTCCTTCACAATCTGAGCTCAATTAACAAGACAGAGTTTATCTTTTCTGTCTTAAATAGTTTACAAATCCATTATTGAATCACTATTGTATTACTTATATATAAAGATATACATTATATTAAGATCAATTGTTTTGTATTTAAATATGAGGAGACCAAAATTAAAGTACACATGCATCTCCCATAAAATAATAATAAACGAAGCCACCTTTCACACATCCTATGGACAAATTAAGGCTATGTTTCTTTGGACTGAAACTAGACAAACTGACACTAATTAGCAAAAATTAAGTTAAATTAAAATAATTAAGTTGAATTGAAGGGAAGCTGAATTGAACTGGACTTATTACCAATAGAAAATAAAGTCCAACCAATAGACCGGATCTAACTTGTTTTTGATCATTGTATTGGTGTATTTTACCCTTCTCTCCACAATATGTAACGTGTTTTTTAACCGACACAATGTAATCCGCAGCTATTTTAACCGGAAACAAAAAGAAAGAAAACACGTTATATAATTATTATTGAAATATAAAATAACCTCACGATAACAATGAGATTGAGCGTAGATTACAATTAAACAAATATGTAATAACGGACAAGACGGTATAACAACAAAACGTGAGTTTTTTACTGTCTTTGTTTACCAACTATTAGATTACTACGAAATTCGCTTTCAATGAACAAAGTCCACATTCGTAAAACCTGAACTCCGTATCTTCCTTGCCCCCAAATATACCAAACCACCACCCAACCACCTTGCAACCACCCAGCCACCACGCCAACCCACCGTTTCTTGACCCCACGCAAGCCCACCAAGCACACATGCAACTACTTTTCGATTTTTTTAAACGACGCAACCACCCAGCCAGGTACAGGTAAGCGTCACTCCAATCCTATATTATTTTATTTTCGCTGAATGTCTTAAATATATATTGTCGTCCAAGCCGGCCAGCATTTCTAAGGATATTGCTAAGAAACGCCCAATGAGCAAACCTCCTTGTCATATTGATTGGTTAACTAGGCCCGTACAATGAATGAAACTTCAATGAGACTGAACGCTTAAACTTAATTATTTGGAATGAAGAAGAATAGATTAGAATGACACTGGAACGAATACTGAGAATGAAGCATCAAACTGAACGTAACTGAAAATCAGCCTAATAAAAACAGCAACAAGAAAAGACCAGACCCAAAACTAACTGAAATCAGTGGCAAACTAATCTACCTATAAAGATATTTGCATTAAGCAATATACACGTTGAAACATAAAAATTATTAGTTGTTTGGGTCGGGCAGTTTGATGACCGGTAGGTAGTAGATGTCGAAGGAATGAAAAATTGATAGATATCTTGCGGTGGTGTTGGCGGTCTGAATAGCATAGTATAATTGACGAAGGAAGATGTTAGACTGTTGGTTGGTAAGCCCAGGAGGAGAATCAAGATAGGCATATCCGTAAAGCTTCACCATGAAATGTGGATTCAATTCAGTAAAGCGAAATGTCGAACAATAACAAATCCAACGAGAGGGCATATTGTTCATCAATATCATAGCTCATAATATTTTTTTTAATTTGACTGAAGGGTAAAAAGGTACATCAGGAGTGTCATTCAAGCATGTATAATGCACTATATGTAGATGACTAAGTGCACATAATCATCCTTAACTGACCAATTGCCGATACAATATATAAGGTGTAATCTAAACTTTAAATATGCAAAAGCTAACTCGTTATATACTGCGGAAGTTAATAAGTTCAGTTAAAGATTTGAAAAAATATATTTACCATGATTGATTTAAACAAATTAACTTACCACCGATTCAGTGATTTTTAACACTGAATTTCAAAAAGATAATAACGATATTATTTGGGAAAAATAATATAATTATGTCTTAACTTACATGTACCTGAAAGCGGTCCAGAGCAGAACAAAACAGAGCAAAAATAGCAAACATCAAGCTTAAAATAATCTAAGAAAAGGATTGCTAATTCTCAGTTGCAGCTGACCTACGCTTTGTTTGGCGACTGGAAATAAGTATGAAACCCTGAGTTGACACGTTTATCCAATTAAAAAAAATCTAAATGAAATGAATTTGATAAATTAATAGTTGTCAGAAATAAATTAATATAAAATATGATAAGAAGACATATATGGGCTGATAACCTAAAGAATTGAAAGAGATTGAAAGTATCCATCATAAAACAACTATAGAGTTAGTTCATTCGAGAGAGGTTTCAAAAAAGACCAAACTAGCCTAGACACTAACGACTCGTAATGTATCTATACACAACTGGACTATAAAGTATAATTAAATTCTGTACTTCAACCATTCAAGCATTAACTAAAAACTTAGCGACACAATTTGAGAAGCAACAAGAACACTAGAAGGAACCTAACAGTTTGATGCATCTAATGTCTTCTCATCCCTCCTAAACTATGTTGGATGATAATCAACAAATCCTTGGAAAAAATCACTACGATCCGGTGTCACCGAAAACAATGTTTTTTTGTGAGAGGGTGAATCTCTATATAAAAGTCTGAGGAACTTATAGTAATTGATCTCTTATCATCTGCGAAAAATGCAAGGAAATTAAAAATGAAATTCCGCTGTCAATATCACAGAAAAAAAAATTCCCATCAATTTTACGAATCTAAGTATGAATTTTCCACAAACATACAAGATAGAGACTCTCAAACAGAGTAACAGACATAATAGCCCTCCTAAGAAGTCCAATGATCCAACGGTGGCGTAATCTCTTTGAAGTCCCGTTCGAAAAAGACAACAAAATCGAAAGAAAACGTCGACATAGAAGCGTCATCTTAGGAGGAAGTCATTTATATTAGATACAACCCGAAAAAAATAGAATAATACTATCTCTAAGATATCCGATACTGATCAATGGTACTAATAGATCCCACTTCTCTGATTCAAAGGTACCCAAAATGCTTGGTATCAATCAGCGGAGCCAATAAAAATCAAATTAAGATCCCAACTTCATGAAACATGTATTTTTGGTTTGCCAAAAACACCATCTGCAACACAATCCTCGATAAATGACTGTATCTGAAATGAAGGTTCCTACACCGGACAAACAATTCTCGGAAAAATACTTGCCAAAATGTAACACATAATGGTTTCTATCATGATGATATATTCGTAAAGTAATACGAAATATCTCTCGATCCTCCCAATTGAAGTCACATACGGGACCTTATTTGCACTCAGAGCCAGGACAAGAGCAAAATAATCAGTAAATAGACTCAATCGTCTTCGTGACGATCGTCCAAATCTACTCAACAAAGTCGTCATCACGCGTTAATCGCCTTACTTTCGGACGTCCAAAAAACCTATGGTCAAGTCATAGTTATTCAACACGCTACCTTTATTAACACTACTCAAAAGACTAAAACTTAGCCACTTGTATGAAGATAAAGACTCTGATTTTATCAATATCATGCTCAAGTGAACCGATATAGTAACATGAATGTGAACATACTAAATACGTATACTAAAGGCTATTTATAGAGAGTCCAATACCTGTCATGAAGTCTTGCCCAGAATTAACACAGCGAGTAGATTAAACTCACTACTCATAAACGACCACTACATACCCTAAATTCTGATAGTAGAGAATAGTTGCATCGATCTGATACCGATATGACGACCAACGGCTCAACCAGAACACATTTCACAAAATCTATCTCAACCCAAATAATATAATCACCATTGAAGAATCTGACTTCCTATTTTTGATAATAGAAAAGGACCTCCTTAAGTTTTCCCTTGAGAAGCCAACTATTCAAAATCGCAAACAAAAACATCAGCACATATGACGGTAACTCCATACTAAACTCCCTAATACCTTCAAGCAGAAAACATATTTTGTTGCCACAATCACATAAAGATTAATTTATACATTGATATATTCAAACATCCTCGTGATTCAAATCATTATATCATCTAAATAAGTAGCACGCTTAGAATCTGCGCCCCTGTTCAAACTGTAATGGCAATAATCATTCTCGAATACTAAAGTGTACGCAGAAAATTTCTGAAAAAATGCAACTAAATATTGTGCAAAGTCCACCGAACAACTTTTTCTAATCACCTGAATATAATCAGTTATAAAGACTGAAGAATACCAAATATTAATACTCATAATTACGATAATTCACAAAAGTAACATGTTATTTATTTCGAGATCTACCGGAACCACTAATCTATAATCCGTTAGAAAACAACTTCTCTAAAAAAATTCACGTGTTATTCACAATCGCTCCTCTGGATAAGTAATGTATAACTTACAAATATAACTAAAATTATAGTCCCAAAAAATCACGCTTTGTCCGAGTCCTATTCGCCAGACTTAAACGTCTTCCAAATGCGGCGCTCTATGCATCTAAGTCACAAAAATAAACTTACATAAAAACAATATATAACGTACAATACACGACCTAGAAGAGCCTATACAGCACAATTACATGTTATGCCAAGTCCTGTACAATCGAACTATTGATTTTGAGGGTTTATTTTGCCCATTAGCGAACTCTTGAGCTGACCTCCAGAAAATACGGCTGAGCCTTCTTCCTTGAGCTCATGTTCCGATGCTATCTCATATGAACTAGGACAAACTGCTAGACAACAATTTTGGCGGTGCTTCCACCCCTTTGAAACCAACTTATTAATTGGATATCCCTCCGCATTAGAATCCTGGTATCCCAATTTCAATCACTAGACAAAATAGCTACAACAGACCTATCCAAATACAAACCTTTCAAAAACTTATACTCAAACAGATACATGCACTTGATGAAGAGCCTTCCTATTGTGTTATCTGTTGTATAAGTTTTACATCGAGTTGCATATAAAAATCTTCAGCGAGCGATAATTCAACATACTATCTGACAAAACTTTGCAGATCAGCACACACAAATAAAATACTAAGCTCCCTCGACAGCAGACTTCCTAAATCCTTTGCACTTGTCACTACGAGATAAAAGAAGAAGTCTGAGAGTAGAAACCTGTCCAAAACAAAATAGATATCGGATCTCTCGAAATGTGTTCACAGGCCATCTTGAACCATCCATGTGGACTTCCGAAACATTGATACGCGACCATCTCAAGATCACATCATTATACGTTCAATTGACCCTTTAAATAAGATCGTTAGAACGACGAATATACTGCCGAAATTAATGATTAGAGCCACCATACAAGATACACGTCAATCTATCTAACACAATGACATAGAAGCGTAGATATATGATAATCCATGCAAATTGCAGCCTGAATACAGAGAGATTTGACATACTGTCCAGGAACCTTACATTATATTAACTGAATATCAACCATATCACGACTTAAAACCACACACCCATTATTTCACCTGCTGATCACTACTCAAGGACATGCAATACCAAAACAACAACTAATCTACTTCCATGCAAGACAAAGCGCAAAAACAATTGATATATTATGTCTATGCGAGTATAACAATATGTCAGTCTGATGCATTTATCTTTTATTCATCACGAGAAAAAATGTTGTCCAAAATAAATTATTTACCCACTGTTGAAAAATTTTATCAACAGTATCTAAATTTTGTCCTTATAATGATACTATACATTATTATTAATCCTCATCATGATAATCTCAAACGTGGAGACACACACATTGAAACCACCGGTCAAGGAGTATAACATATCTTTTAGAAAAAGTAAAAAAATGAGACGCATTAAAATTAACACCAGCATTAGAGAATAATCGCGACGTCCATTTTATCACCATAAAATCTTTGTGTACCTAATACGTATTTAATCATCACCCATACTAAAAACGTGCTATCAACCGTAAAAGTGTCTATATATTAAATACCAAGACGCGAAACGATAACCTCGTAACGCTTCATCGGAACACAGATTAAGAGTTTTGAGTCCCCATAGAAACAAGCGGCAGTGTATATAACAAAACTAATCTTGAATACAATACACATACCGTAGACAAAATCTACCAGTCCCTGAGCATACAACATGCTAACAGAAACAAATGTCAAACATATTAGATGTCCTTCTGTCTTCAGCTAATAAATAAACTTTATAAGATGGATTTGAATTCCCTCAGAAATCCCGATCCATATATATTCTATACCCAATGTGTTAAGGTGATGTCTTCTCGAATATAAATCGTCCTACACCTTCTCTTATATACACAGATCACAAAATTGCGTATAAAAACCGTTAACTTACCAACACGAATACGTATCGAAATTCGATCTAACTTTTTACCTTCAAATTATTCAAAAAATGAATCATTGAGTGAATGACTTGATATGAGTGAAGACTTCATTTGTATGAAAACTGAACTACTATATGTAAATTTTCCACTAAAATCACAAAGCAGAGAAAATTGGAGTTAATTATACTCAACTCATCTTAATCTTAGCTAGCCACACCCACATTGGCGACCACTTGCATTGCCGCAAATCAATTGGAATAGTCTGCAACAACACTAATATATAGCTACAATACATTCCAAAACCGTCATTTAATATATATCAACTCATTCATTTAACCAATATGGTCTCGATTAAATTGCATACATATGTAGGTTGTTCAAGAGGTGTGCAAAACGCCCAAAAAGTCACTATTCGAAACCACTAATTTGGCGCTTTGCACCCACAAAAACCTTCATGTTATTACACAAATATGTACTAACATACTATTTATGCTTCATATTAAATATTTAGCTTAAGGATCACTAACTAAGCAAATTAACCTTGTTCGTTGTTAAGCCAACAACCGAAACTCAAAATTAAAAGCTATCTAAAATAGATTATAATAAGTCAGACTTCAACAAAATTTTGAAGAATTCCACAAGAACAGATCAAGAATGTTAAACTCATGAACACTCAGGACATCCTAAACGATCTAAGAACTAAAATTGCATAACCTAAACTACATAATGCTTTCATCGGTGCAGTGATAAATATTCAAAGTATAACAAAGCAGTCATTTACGATCAACTGAAACTAATGTTTGTGAAATCACCGAAACTTAGATCAATTAATTCGATCGTACCTTTTTTTTAATCTTCTCTTCCACATTTAAATTGATGAGGAAGTATCAACAAAGATGAGACTCTCAGCAATGTTCTCCTCTCTATTGAACTCTATTCGCGAGAATTAGAGGAGAGGTAAGTAATAGACCATTAATCCGAGATAAAGAAGACAAGGATCATATATATTGAATGCAACATCTTACTAAGATTTTGTTCATTTCAAAGCATTTTCAGCGGAGAAGACAAATGAACATATATTACCAGATCAAATATTGTGATCACACATCCGGCTAACATTTTTCATTCAAAAAGCCATTGCTGAATGAGAAAAAGACTGATAAAAGGCATCAATCAATCACTATCGATGCAACATCTCTAAGATGTATTCATTCAACACAGCATTTCGAAAGAGAAAGAAAGGATGAACGTGATGCCTAATTAAGCGAAGAAACAAAGAGTTTTGAAAATTAAAAGCCAAGTATGAAGAAGATCACACAATAAAAAGGAAATAAAACGAAGAAGATGATCAACTATGAACATTAGTAATGAACAAAAGAAATCAGAAATTCTTCGTGGGCTCTGAGTACCATATAAGAGGAGAGACAGCAGATTAAGAAAAGAAGAAAAAATAATGCATTCACTTATTAACAATCAAATCTGAACACAAAACAAAAAATTGCAGAGGAAGAAAAAAATTTGTTGGAATGGAGAAACACTATTAGAGAAGAAAAAGCATTTAAATATAAATATGCAATGTACATAGCAAGGACGAACCATGCTTAAAATATTCAAATAGTTATACATATAAATTTTTTAAAAAAAACTTATTATTCTTTATCATCCATCAAGTAAATTAATTCTACACTAATAACTTAATATGAGAGTCTAAATTATTATATATATGACAACCTGTCGATATATGAAGACTTGTTTTCTAACTTATCGAGTTCAATTCAGAAGTGTATATGCCAATTTTTTACAAGCCAGAAAAGAATGTAGCCTATGGGCATTGAAGATATAATATATTATTATTTTATATTTTAGCTGATGTTCACAACCTATACATGCTGAGCACTTGATACAAGCAGCACAGTGCTGCATTTAAAATAATGCATGCACAGGGGTATTTTGGTTAATTTTCGGTGGCAGCCATTACTTTGTAATTTTAATATTTTATTTTATTTATTTTTTTTACAAAATCATAGTTGAATTTTACGTTGATTTGATCCATATCCAACATTCATGTACCATATCCTGAGCATTCATTTATCCGAATCTTAGAAAATAGTTTGTCACTATCCCACACATTCATTTAATCATATCCTATCATTAATTCATTTTGTCATATCTCTGTTTCATTTTATCATATCCTGGGTTCAAAATAACCAATCTTAATGTGATGTTGTCATATCCTTGATTCATATAATCATATCCTATCATCGTGTGATTTTGTCATATTTTACACTTTGATTTGCGAAAAAAAATAATAAAAAATAATAAAATTGCAAAAAGCTGCTATGACAGACGGGGCCCACTGTGGGCTGCATTGGTTTATGCAGCACTAGGCTGCATAAATCTTTTCTCTATACATGCCCCCTATGTATGTATGTCATACAAAACAAAATTACAAAATGCAACAATGTTATAAGATCAATTATGTACATATGATTGAACATCTATTGTGGAGGCGCGAAAAAAGACAAATTGTATTACTACCTCCGTTTTTTTTTAGATGTCCCACTTTGAGTTTTGTGGTTTTTGAGGCAAAATTTTGGTGTAAATGATTAGGTGTGTAGATTGGTAATTTAATAAAGTATGTGGGACCCATAGATGAGAGAGGTAYAGAGAAAGAYGTRGTGGACCCCAAAAAAGTAGAAAGTAAGTGAMGATTATATGATAATTTATTGTGGTCCCCATGTCTTGAAAAGGAAAAAAATCAAAGTGGGACAACTAATTCCAAACTTCCTAAAATAGAAAGTGGGACATCTAATAAAAAACGGAGGAAGTATATGTAATTACACTTGTTATTTTATTTTCTCTTTATTAATAAATGATTAGTTTCCACTCACATATTTAATTATTTAAAGTTAGAAAAAGAAAAAAGATAACCAAATAAAATCCCACCATGAATCTTGATACCCTTATTGCAAAAAGTCAAAGCCTAATATTTGTAGAAACTAGTAGAAAATAGTAACTAAGAATGCTCAGATCAAATCTCCAAAAAGAGATTAGAAAGAAAGTAAATCATAAACATTTTTGCATAATGCAAATGATGTCAACCACTTAGTCTATGTCAGGACCGTCTCCGAGAARTCGGATGCCCCGTTCTAATTAGGATAAATAGAACCCTAACAATTTTCTAGTACATTTTTTAAAAAATTTGCGATCGTTTTTTTCAATTTTTGCACCCGWATTTTTAAAAATTTTGCGATCGATCGACCAAAATTAGCGACCACCTTTATAAAATTAGCAATCGCCTTTTACATTTTAGCGACTGCTTAAGGGCGGACACTAAAAACGGTCGCTAAATTGGATTTTATTTTTTAAAGAAAAAAAATATTTTGGGCCCTTTATTTTCAGAACACTGTTACGTGTCATAGATTGTACATGCTCCTAGATGGGCCTGGTCTATATCGTCTCTCTATAGCGCAAATTCTATTATGGTCRRGGGACCATGGTTCTCATCATGGTCCCGGACAAATGTTCATTTCTYAAACTAGAAATGTTCATCTCAACATGTAAAATGTTCATTTTCAAATGTAAATGTTCATAAATGAATTGAACACTTATATTTTCGGAAATGAACATTTCTATTWTCGGAAATTAACATTTCTAGTTTCAGAAATGAACATTTGCCCGGAACCACATGGTCCCGGGACCATAATAGACCTATTGTCTCTATAGTCATTCTGATAGAGTATATGATAACATATCAGTGAATTATCTCAACCAAAAGTTTAAGCAGATAATTAAAGTCCAAGACTAATATAGATACTTTATCACAMTCTTTCACCTCTAATTAAACTAAAGTACTCGTGGAATAATGAATAAATAGAGATGAATAATGAACAAAAATAATGTTTATCAATAACACGCATCAATCATAATTCCTCTATTCCTTTTTACTTGCATCCGCCTCTAATATTTCGTTGTTTTTCAATGCACAACCTGTAATATAAGTATAATATCTTCAGTTATAAATGAGAAAAATTATACGGAGTACAAAGTAGGATATTAATAATCTACATGTTGTGCCGAATCTAAGATCTCACATGGCTATAGTATTTTTTCATACGAACTTGCTAACAGAAACCTCGCTCGTGGCATTAGATAAACACTAATTAAATATATTTCCTTTATATAAATCTTGGGAAAATGAATGATAATTAAAAAATCACGCATTTATCAGTGCAATTAATTTATTATATACATTTTAAATTTTCATTTTTAGTTATCTCTACTAACACCGTATGAACGCTTGTTAGCTTTGGTCATTATGCTGATTAAAAATTAAAAAAATCTTTCATTTTTAATGGTAGAAATAAAAAAAAATCTAATGTTCCCCACCAATTAACGAAACGATTAAGCAATCATGCTTGAAGATATATCGCTTTTAAGTAAATGTTTAGAGTGAAACAAGAGGCAATTATTTTTAGCATAGTCACTTAAATTCAATAAATCAAGTTCTATTAGCTTAAAATCCTTTCATTTTTGCAGTACTGCCCTAAACCATGGAGTCAATCTCAATTATAATTCGCAGTAATAGCACCAAGTATAACCAGATTCTGGATAAAACCTTAATAACAACAGTATTCTACTCTGATATATCGAGTTGATTCTTTTAACTAAACAACATACTAGTTAAGGAAATTGAACCAAGAACATTCCCAGACTTTTCCTACCCAATGGGAATTTTCCTAAAATAAACATATTTTCAGTAAACCCTTTTAAAATAAAATCCGATATCAATTCGTCAATGATTTTCTCAAAAGACTAGAATCACAATTCCAGTCATTATTAATCGGCTATCTCTTGCATTTCCTGAATTCTACAGTTTGGAGATAGTGCATGACCTTGTATCCGATGTTGCCATTATCGGTTAGCATGGAAATGAAATCATTCATAGCCAATGATGATTAGGTTACCTTAATATTTATACAGGAATGTTAAGTCTTACCATGGGCGGCTCATGTAATTAATTCATTACTTTCGTGGAAGTTGAAAAATTCCAATAGAATGTCTGTTTGTTAATCCCCAACATACAATCATCTAATATTATTATATACATCGTCAAAATTTTTAATAAAGAAAGAAGAATGAAAAATTAAAGTCTAATGAAACTATGGTTTCATTGGTCTAATAAGTCTAAACAAAAAGTTAATAAGCCTTCACATTGTAATGTGGAGCTACATACAAAGATTTGAATGTATGGTATTAACCTTGCAGGAACTACTTAGCCCATTCCTAGAATTTAGAATTCTACCAAAATTGCATATCTTGCGATTGCAACCAGAATTACCCAAACATCTCTTTAGTATACCTTTTTGGCAAAATTAAAACTCACATTGTACTACCTTACGGACCATCTTGATATTCCAACCTCTTAACCCCATAATCATTATATTACCTCTTACTAGTACATGAATGTGATTCTGTCTTTAGGTGTATAGTCTATGAGGTTCATTCTTAAAGTAATCTAGCCTGATTGTAAATCACACTCGTTGTTACGAGGTCTATTATTTGAATGATGTAATATTGCTTGATATATTGTCATCTGCATCTTTTTGGTAGCAATCTAAGTCCCATCGATTCTTTGTCTTACTAGCTAATACGCTAAGTGCAACTTAGACTTTCTTTTGCTTGTTTGTCTATTATGCAATATTTCATGAGTCCCTTGTTGAATAATATTTTTGCAGAATTCGTAGATTTTGATATGCTGTTCAAGTTTTGTCCTAAGTTGTACTCTTTATGCATTCTAGTCTAAATTTATTATGTTAGCATCATTATTTTATACTACCGTAACATTATTATTAAGTTTATTGGTAACACTTGTTTGATTGCACATTTAGTTTTTTAAAAAATCACTTTATAGTTTTATGTTAAGATATTTATTATGATACGCTTTCACTCTAATAACATATTCACTTTTTAGTTTCTATATTCTTTCATCCTGATTTTCAAAAAGAGCAAATATAAAAGGAACGGAGAGTATATTACGTAGTAGGATTTAAAATGTAATATCAATTTCGGATGATCAGTTCATGATAAACTCTAACAATTCATATTGACGAACAACACTCCAAGTTGGATTTAGATAAATTTCAGCTACATTTTCGTTGCTTATTGCTCACCGCAGTTTTATATTTATCTATTTATTTTAAAAGTATTTTCAGTTAATTTCTTTAATTCTTTTTACAGTATTGTCTCAATGTAGCCTGCAAAAAGAAAAGAAATCTAAATTTAATAACCATTAGATTATATAGATTCATTTACTACGACTTACGAGATGAGTACTTTTAGAGTTATCTATACTTCATAAGCTCATCTAGATTGCCCCCATACTTCCTTACAGCATTACGCTCGTATATCTTTCTTTCTTGATTGATGATTGTACACTAACTTGCTTATACCAATGATTTTCTATAGCGCCGGTTAACAGATCATCTGGCATGTTCGCGTTTCAGGTGCGGGTCAAATAACAAAAAGGTGAACCTCTAATCAGCCCCACAACCCTAACACCGTTATATAAACGGTTGAAGAAATGCTCACCCATAACCTGCTTATACTACCGGTTAGAATGGTCACCCCTTATAACCCTTTAATCCCTTTATGTATGTATATTTTTATAAAAAAATATGTTAGAATATTATTAATTAATAAAGGTATGTGTGTCGAAAATTATATTTAAATAGAATATGATCAATAAATTATATAATAGATCTTTAGATTTAATGAAATTTTTTTGATGTAATTTTGCCCATTTTAAATATGCAATTTTCTTATAGAAATTTTTTCAAATGGGTCTTTTACAGGTGTTTTCGGAGTTCAACAAATCAAAACCTGAAACTGCAACCCGTTTAATAAGAACAGGTTCAAAGATCAGAGTGACCCGTGTATCCTGAATTGGGTCGAAATCGTCAACGCGCAAACCCATTTATTTTCAGGGGTCGGTTCCTGTTGTCGGGTATATACGGGTTGGGGCAGTTCTTCCCTCAGCCCTAATTTCT
>SNQN01004444.1:32955-51846 GCA_008642245.1 Bassia scoparia
TCATGGTTTCCATTAGAAATATTTTTGAAGTGTGAGTATTGGAAATTATGTGTCACATCAAATCAATGGTGCCTCTATTCACTCTGTACCATTGTTATGCTATTTGTTTTCAGTTTTTAAAGGGTTTGTATATAAAGGAAAATTTTCGTAATTATTCACTGAATTCTTAAATGTGGTTGCCAACAATTTTTATTGAAGAACGTAAGATTTTTATTGATTTTTTCAAGCTAGCGATATAGTGTTTATATTATTACTATCATAGGGGTTTTGTGTAAGGGGAAATAAAATATATTATTTGATGGTTTTTGAGGCATTATTGAGTTCTTAGTATTGCTGTAAATTTAAAGTCAAGTGTATTGATGTCAAATCTACTATATTTAGGAGGAGCCGTAGATGATTTTAGCCTAAACGTTTTAACACGTGGCGGTGACATACCAATGATTCTCCGTGTTTTAGTTTAATTATTTCACAGGTAAAAGTGGAGAATTATTGGGGTGTTACAAAGTGGTATCAGAGCCAGGGCCCATTCCGGTGTTCTGTCCTGCCTTCAAGGACGCAGGCTCCCTTTCAAGGGTGGGTGACAGAGGACTAGAGTTCCATCCCACATCGGAAGTTGAGGAGAACGAAGTCTACTATATAGAGTAGATTGATACCTCAACCTAGTAGAGGCCTTTTGGGTGGGTAACAAGCCCGCACCAAAAGCAAATCCTTGCGGGCTAGGCCCAAAGAGGACAATATCTACTAGTGGGCTCCTGTTCACACCAAGGGGTGTTACAGCTTCGAGGTTCTCGGGTTCTGGCGATCCGAACCAAGTACGTTCTCTGGGCTGTGTTCGGGCCCGTCGGGATGTTTAGCTGAACCGAAGGTGAAGAAGAGAGAGAGGAGGAGGAAGAAGAAGGTCGGATGAGAGATGGAGCTTGAGGTTAAGAGCTTAAACCTGATTACCGGCTAAAACTAGTCAAATTAAGGCATAAAACACACACATAATCAAATTTGGTTATACTAATAAAAAGTATCACTATATCGGGGATTTTTAAAAACACATACCTACTAAAGAGATTTGGTAAAAACTGATACCTACCAGAGAAAATTTTCCTTTATTTTATGGGTTTGAAATTTGATCATCACCATCTATCACCGTTAACTTCATAGGTCGTCGTCATCGTCATCATCATCACCTTCACAATTATCGTCCATCAAGATTCGACTGAAATTAACAAAGGAATTTATTTTCCATGAATTCATACTCCATGTGATAATTTAATTCACACGTTAACCAAACGAGCTCTAAATAGTAAGACTAAGGACTTATTTGATGAATACATCAAAATGATCCTCAAAGTATGAACTCCCTAAGTGTGATTTCCTTACATTTTTSGGATCGAATAGCACGAGTAAAGTAAATGTACATCATACGGAATACATTATTTTTAAGCTTGAAGAATCCTTTGAATTAATAAASCAAGTGCTTTTCATCAAATACGAGCACTACCACTCGTCCACTTAGTAGTATTTAGTCAACCCCATCAAAAGTCTTGTCAATTGACTTTTATTTTTTTAATTTCTTGTAAGCTCTATTTTTTGTTGGGTTTTTCTTAAGTACTCTTATATATACATGAGGTAACATAACAACATTGGTGTTGATGTCTTTTTCAAGTTGTATTTATATGTTGTGTCTATAAACTGCTAATCATTAATTAATCATATTTTTCCATCCCCTGATCCCTTTGTTAACTTCTGTTAAATTTCTTATTTAAATTTTTTTAAAAAAAAAACAAAAATCATCAAGACATCGCTATTTTTTCTATTAAAATGTGGAAAAACCACTCGAAAAAAGGAAAAAACTAGCGTTAGCAACTTTTAATACTCCCTCTGTTCCTTGAAGTTCTACCACTTCCCTCATTTGGACGTTCCTTGAAATTTCTACCACTCTCACTTTATTCCATTTTAGGAAAATTTATATTATTTTTTTAATTGTGATGGTTCACCAAGTGAAACCCATCATACCACTTGCAAGTTGCAATACACTCATGTAGTGATGGCAACAGACCGGACTCGGAGCGGATTATGCATAATCCGACTCCGACCCTACAGGAAGTCGGATTATAAATCAGCARCCGACTCCGAGATCCGAATCCGAGAATCCGACTCCGACTCTGATTTTTAAATCCGAGATCCGACTCCGACTCCGATCCGACTTGAATTCGATTTTTTCTCCCTTATATATATATATATATTTTAAAAAATTCTCTACTTTTAAGTGTATTTTTTGTTTTTTTCCTATTAATTTTCTTGTATATTTACTTTTTTATATGAAATAAAGTTTTTGACTATACTTTATACATAAGTAGCCTAATAAATATAAAATTAAATGATATAATTGTATGAATGTCGAGTCGGATATATATAGTCGGATTTTTTGTGAGATCCAACTCCAACCCTTCTCCAACTCAGAGTCGAATTTTTTTAACAAAGTCGGAATCGAACTTTATTTATATCGGATTCGGAGCGGGATATTTTCCCTCAGTCGGAGCGGATAGGGTCGGATCCGAATTGAATTGCCATCACTACACTCATTGTGTAATTAAAAAATATAATTTTATAGGTTTCTCTCTCCAATTCTAAATCTACCTTTTAACCAACACTTGTAATATATATTAGTTTCTATATTTTGCACCCAAATACTGCATGGTAGGAACTCCAAGGAAACGGAGGGAGTAATAAAGTTTCAATATTAATATGGTATTATTTTTCCCACCAATTTTATACTTCATATGTTTCATATTACTCTTCACAATTCTCAATTATTTCAGACTCTTAGAGTCAAAAGAAAATGACCCATGTACAAAGAGAGAATTTATTTTTTAAATAATAAAAAGTACAGAAAGCAATATAAAACTTTGTAACAAAAAATTGTTTCACTGCTAGTGGGCAAGCAAACCAGTAGCTCTCTGATTTCTCTATATATAAATAGGCCAGATCTAGTTTCATTTGCCAATTGCCAGTCACATCTCTCTCAGCTCACCCTTCACCCAGCAATTTTGGCATTCTCCTTACATACTATACGTTAATTCCCTCGCAAATCCAATTCAAATGAATTAAGTATTAATAACAGCTTTTGTAGTCATATTTTTAAAGCTGTTTATTATTAGAGTGACTTATGATACAATCTCATTTTATTGGCTTAACTCCAAGACGCATCAAAAAAGCTCATGGAAAAACAAGGCGTGCGTGGCCCTAAACCCCGCCCTCTTGTAGGAAACCTCCCTAGACATGGCTTCCCTCGTGTCGTCCTCCACCTCTAAGGACATGCCCTCCCATCTCCCAACGACATCCGTTGGCCCTCTCTCTCCCACATTACCTCCTTTGACTCAAGAAATACGGTAACACCTTCCTACATCTTATACTTATCTAGTCTGGTCTGGTCTCTGGTCTGATCTAATCCAACGTTACTCAAAGCTCCCGTACATGGGAAGTGAGTACGCAGTTAGTTTGACCGTAATCATAACCCTGTTTTTATCAATATCGCAGGAAGAGGTTCATATATTGGAAACGGTTTTGAACCTAGGATGTGTTGAATGACCCTGTATGATCAAGAATTGCTTACAAAATACAACCATATATCGGGTAAAATCATGCTACAACAAAACAAGGCGCGAAAAAATATTCATCCGGAAATGGACTGCTAAATGGCCAACTGGTGACGCTTGCACCATCAAAGGCACATCTGGTCACCTGCTTTTATGAGTGATAAGATTTAAGGCTATATATAAAATTCAGTATCTCATTATAAAACTATAATAAACTTTTGAATCCAAAATTATATTATGCTTGGCTTCTTTATCACTAATATGCCCCATATTACCTTACTCTTTTCTTAATGGACAATACTAGTAAAACATGGAATTAAATTTAAAAATTATTTGATTTTTGTTGTCTTGTAGCATTACGCCAAAATTGTGGTGGATGGCACTAAAAACGCGCTCGAATCCATCGATGAAATGATTGAGAAATCCGCGAAAATAGGCAAAATGAGGTGGAGATTGGGAAGTTAATGAGTGATCTTACTGCCAACATTCATCTCAAGAAATTGAATTTGGGAGAGATCACGAGAAAGGAAGAAAAATTTTCAATCTACTCAAATCGTTTGCAAAAGCCTTGTTGCTCAAGCTTAGCAGGACAACTCTGTTTACCGGGAAGCAGGTACGTTATAACTTATAAATCAAAGTTCGTTCGTGACACAAAAAAAATGTAATAAATACTTATTTTATACCTCATACGCACTTCCTTTATCTTCATTTTTCGTATATTTAAATTACACATATGGCCATATTTGTACGTTAAAATATAAAATATACATTTTGATTGCTATGAATATTTGAACTATTCCAATTGAAGAAAAGGAAAATCTACTTATTTAATTAATTGGAAATCTTAAAAATGTTTATTTTTAAATGTCAAGCTTTATTTGATTCTATGTTCGTCCACGCTCAATTGCTAATTCATGGAACGGAATTTTTCTATCACTGTACAAGTATTTTGCATCTATATTAACCCTGTAAACAAATTGTTTACTAATGATTTTTTTAATATATAAAAATGCAGGTTTTTTCCTAGGTAAGTAACAAAGACATAAAGCCTCTAAAATTGGAAATGGAAGGATTGTTAAGGAGATAATTGAGAGTCGAAGGCTTGTCCGAAATGAGGGTAGAAGCAATTCCTACGGCGAAGATTTGTTAGGGATTTGATGAGTGAGATCAGAAGAACCAGAAGAAGGACGACGAATCGAGTTTAAAATTTGCAACTGATTATGGATGAATGCAAAACATTCTTTTTCGCGCGGCATGAAAACAACTGCCTTGTGCCTCACTTGGACTATCATGCTCTTAAGCAAGTAACCCTGAATGGCAAGACAAGTTGCGAGACGAAGTTACAAACAAAAAGGTCTTTGGCAATAGTGTGATTCCTTCCGCCCGATCATTTACCTACACTTCGCTTGGTAAGCACAACTATCAAGCTTAAACTTTTGATCTGAAATAATTCCGTTAATGTTGTTGGATCAAACCTTACTAAAAACACTTTTATGTGTAGAGATTTTTCATTACCATTCCTCTGTTTTCATAGGACTTTTTCTATGTGAGTATGACAGAATCTCACAAGTCAAAAAACCATCCTCTTTGAATTGAAAAGGACAACATAGTTGATTTTTTATTTTATTTTTTTTTTAAAAAAGCATTCCATTTTGAGAATTGACGGCTAAGAGTTGACTGGTTGCAAAGTGCAGTTTTCAGTACAGTGTACAAATGCACTGAAAATAAAGATTCATGATATTGCACATTTTTAATTGCGTCGTGTGTCCTATTTTTCCGAGAGGTCAGAATTTGTCTATTCATCAATTTCACATACTCCGCATTTAGATTTGTGACAGCCAAAACCGTAAAATTATTGAGTAATCATAAAGGTTATCAAATTGCTCAGTAAAATAATTGAGTAACCATAAGAATTATCAATTACTCCCCTGTTTTTTTAATTGTTCCATTTTATTTTTCACAGTGTTTAAGATCGAAAAAATTTAGTAAAATAGTTGAGTAAATTATATTATACTGTATATAACTAACACGAGTTCTTTATTGTTTTTACAGTTGAGCATGGTAATCAATGAAACTTTGAGGTTGTACCCGCCTGCCACACTTTTACCAAGGATGGCGTTCGAAGATATCAAATTGGGTGACCTCCTCATTCCAAAAGGATTATCGGTATGGATTCCGGTACTCGCCATTCATCACGACAAAGAATTATGGGGTGACGATGCTAATGAGTTCAATCCGTATCGTTTCGCCTCCAAACCATATAACTCAACTCGTTTCTTRCCATTCGGSGCCGGCCCTCGAAATTGCATAGGGCAATCTTTTGCAATCATGGAAGCCAAAGTAATATTAGCCACCTTAATTTCAAAATATAAATTCACAATTTCAAGTAGTTATCGTCACTCTCCGGTGGTAGTTCTTACCATAAAGCCAAAGCATGGAGTTCAAGTTTGCATGGAGCCCTTAAATAGATGATGTTATAGGATACATATATTACTTCTGGATTTCAACCATCAGTTTAAACTTTTAGTTGATCTGAGATGATCAACTAATAAGGTATCAAGAGTCAACCTGACAAGAAGGTCATGGATTTGAATCTAATTCACGCACCATTCATCTCCACAGTGGAATACATATTAAGCGTCGTCAAGTATGGGAGGGTTTCTGTTACATGCACATTTCAAGCCCAAGGAGTTCTCGTAAGGGGGTGTGATCATTGTTCTCGTGCCTTAACCACCAATTTAAGGTTTTGGTTGAGATGYTCGACTTTACACAATAGCTTAAGCTTCACCTGATCTTCTTTATAACTACTATTACAATTGTTTTTTATTTTTTTTGGTCGTGGATTTAGATTCGAGGTTTTTGTGCATAATATGCATTGCATTATACCTCTAAATTTTGTGGATGTATTTTATCTTAGTTAGAAGGCGGATACACATCATTTGTAAGAGAAGAGGAATACACATTAAAAGAAAAGGATGATAAATCCGAATTTTTGATATCCTTTGCAGTGTTCATACGTTTTCTCTTTGCCTTGTTTTGAGTTAAAATATTTGAAATTCTACACAGTATGAAACTCATTAATTATCCTTTTAAGTACTATTACCACTTTTATAATGTTTAATGCATAAGAAATTAATAGAATATGAATCATAAAGCCCCACCTAAATACCTTCGTGTTACAATTGTTGTGGCCTTAAATTGGATGAACGGAAATTTATTTTGTTCATTCTCACTCTCGTCCTCCTCCGACTAATTCTCCATTCTTTGTTATTTCAGTTCAATTCATTTTCAAAAACATAATCTCAATATTAAAATCTCAAAGAGGTGATTAAATAGTTCGTTTAAATTTTATTATTATTATTCATTAGCTAAATTAAATAACTTTCACTTTTGAAAGGAGTCTTTCGATCGACAATTGTGCGTAGGGTCAAATTACTTTTAAATTGAAAAAATTGTTGATTGCTGCAAGTTCATTCTACTCAATTAGCTGCTAGTCACTTTCTTTCTTTGCAGATAATTTAGAACTTTATTTTCATAATCAATTAGAACAGACATGCATAAAAGATTATCATGTTGTCTTTCATTATGAATGACTTCTTATAATATCAATATAACTCAAGCACTATGTTAAAAAAAATGTTTTGATTATAGTTAACTACGTAGTTGATAAACCTTTTGGCAATATATTTGAATCAGACACTATTTTATATGCCTACTTCACATCCAAAATTAAATTCAATATTCAAACTTTTGTCTTTTGAACTAAGGTAGCCGTTAAAAGAAGTGTCAAAGTGAAATGAAATTGACACTTTAAATTTTCCATTTTAAATGCAATTAGTGATGAGTGAAGAGTAACTTCATTTGTAAGTGATAAGTTTTTTTATAATCCCAATTCGAATCTAATCCCCTTCAATCACTCGTTTAAATGATCGATATGATGCAAACTTTAATTCCTCATTGTCGAGTTGAGGGTTGGCCTGGGGACATGACTACATGATTATCCGAGCTGTAAAAGAGAGTGTGTAATTAATTTCATAGATTATACTAAAATTTTAGAAAGTTAAGATGAATGAATGCGAAAATTTTAGACCTTTCACGTACGTATTATCATTTTATAGAATCATAAGAATTTCTTCCAACGCCTCTCCATCCTAGAAAGGATATGATTTAGATGCTATTGCTTTGTAAAGATATTCCAAAACATGAGAAATAATATTTATTTATTTTTGACGGGGTGAGAATAATTAATATTGTAAATGTTAGGTTTAAGACGACAATAGGGTAGTTTTTACGTACCACATCGTACAATAAATTAGCCACTGAAATTGTATGTAATAATAACAATTATAAACTAACAAAAAAAGTTCAAAGTAGGTTTTGACTGCATTTAGGTCCACTATGTCTTTGGGTTCACATGTTAGCGACCGAGTCCCTAAGCTTAGGTTTGAAGTCAAGTGCTTACAATCAATAATTTATAAATTACAACGTATCTAATTGCCAATTAATTATACCGTTAGTGATTAAGGCCTCCGTTTGTAGGGTTGTAAAACATTTCAATGTAAAATGATTTTCATTGGAAAACAATTTATATAAGAGGCAGAAAATTAGTTTTTCCTTTCATTTTGGAAGGAAATAAAATTAGTGTCCACCCGATGTAAAGGGAAATTATTAACCCATGAAAAATTAATTTACACTTTTTTTGTCTACCAATAATGTAAAATTGGGAAAGGAAGGAAAACACCTTTTATGAAAAACGTTTTACGCTTCTACCAATGGAGCCTAAGTGGAGAATGGGGAAGTTTAGTGTTTAGCGAGAGCCTTTAGGTTGGGACTATGTTTCAAAAGGGTAATCAATGTTCGAATGTTTAATTGGAACTGAAACTTAAAGTTAGACTTGTAGCCAGTTCTTCTGATATTGAATTAATCTTAAACCGACATCAATGAATGATATTATAATTGAATGGAAAAAAAAAGAGGAATAGTAGATCGAATTGTATTCTAGATATTGATCAGCCTGACTCACTTGTGCGGAATTCAGAAATTGTATATATGATCCATTGCGCAAGTTATAGGACTTCGAAGTCCCACATCGATTATATGGGGGATTGATCTGATGTGGGATTTACATAGGGCTTGGGTGCTGTCCTTGAGGCTACTAGCTTTTGGAAAAGGCTTTCCCGTGTCCATATCAATTGGCATCAATCCTAGGTTTCCTCTTACTTGCATCGACATGTGATCGATGGAAGTTGACGTCGGTGTGTCGGGCTAGAAATCTTCTCTTCTCTTCTTGACTTCTCCCTCTTACTCTGCCTAGCGCCCACAAACTTGTCACATGAGGCATGTAGATGTGAAGGGGTTGATGTTCGGGATTTACATAGGGTTATGAGCTCTCTTTTCCCTTGAGGTAGTGGACATGACTCGACCCTTTAAGACCTAAGGCGGCGAAAAAGTGAATTAGTGAGATAACAACTTAAAACTTAATGATTATGTCTACGTCTAATGTATTATGCTATATCACACCCTTTCATGATAGAAGACAGGCTTGTGATAACTGTACCTATCAAAAATAACCTATTAAAACTAACTAAGTAGCTAGTGTAACAGGGTCGAATCAACAAGAAAGCAACAATTAATTATTAACTAATTTAAAAGCATCTAGATTAGTAAAAGAGCCTTTGATTGATTATATTGACTACTACTAATGAAAACAATGAATTATATAAAATAAACTATAATAAACTAAAGTATAGGGCTATGATTCACTATAACAAACAAATTAACAATATTGGGTATCAAACAATTCAACATAAGGCACATCGAACAGGATCAAGAGTTTCTCTGGAATCGGAAATGAACCATAGAACTACTCCTAATCGTTATCTTCTCGACCTAGGATATCTCGTTCTACCATTGACGTAGATCTGTATTAAGTTTCATCGCTAGATCTAGAAACTCGTGACTAATCTATTATGCAATTAAGTCGTGCACTACTAATTGATAACATTGAAGAACAATTCAAAATAAAATCGATAAATTGCAAAGTATGTAATTGAGTCAAACCCAAAAAACATGCTTTTTTTAATAATTATATTGTTAAGTCCCCAATTTTCCCTATGAAGGAAACTACTTCAGCATTAATTAAATTAAACATAATAAAAGCCAATTGAAAAAACATAATCAAAAGCATAAATCAATTAAAAAGCAATAATAAACGAATTAAAGGATGAAGATAATTTACCAAGAAGCGCAATTGAATTGAGAATGATTTGAACTTTATTGAATCTGAAGGATGAATGATTAAATTAGCGTCCTCTTTTTTCACACTATGTAATTGAGTTCTCTCTAATAAAATTGATGCATAGAATTAAGATAATATAGAATTAGATTTTGAATCCTTTTAAACATCCAGAAATTTTCTAAATTAAACTAAGCTTGGCTAAAATTACAAATCATGCCTTTCATTAAAGCCAATTTAAAAATCGATTAAATGGGAAATCGGGCCTCGATTCATCGGATCCCAAACTCAAGGCAGGCTGAATTGTCCGTCTTTCTAGAGGCCATATCTCGAGCTCTGGTGATTCCAAAATCACGCATGTGATCTATCAATTGAAGCTCTCGGAGTCTAGTTTTCCAATGTAGCTGGAATCGCACCTAATCCAACGAACGAAACATAACTTATGGCCAAAGAAGTGAGCATATATCAAATTCTTTGTGTCGCTCCACTCCTGCTCCTTGCCACTTCTACGAAAAACTCCGTAGTGCTTGCAAATAAAGTCCCGAAATCACTCCAAATCAATCGAAGCAACCTAAACCTTACTCAAACACTAAAACAAACACATTAGTAGCAAAGAGCCTTTAGAAGGCCAAAACCATTCCAATATAGCAAGAGAATGAGGAAAAACCATATAATCCAATACAATACATCAAAGATGGAAATTTTGATCGAACCCCCTAACCTTCTAAATTTATCAAAATTATTAACTCTGATACCATGTTAACACTAAAAACTCAGATGATGATCGATTGAGAGGAAGGTTAATATACAAGTATTTTGTCAGATAAGCATGTACGATTATGGCTTTTAATTGATACCAAGAGGTACTCATGGAGATGAAAATGTGATTACTTTAAACAGAAACACTTGGAGATAAGAACGTCATGTCACATACATAGGTAGTATTTGGAGACCCACTCACTAATATAAAAAGGATTATCCTAAGATCTTAACTTGATTAAAACTACAATTAAGTATTAATCCGAGCATGATCATGATTTGTTAGCTCTTAATAATTCAAGTATGTACCTTTTTCTTTGTTTCCTGTTTGCACGAGTGCATTTGAAGTAGCTCAAAAGTGGAGAATATCAAGGGAAAGTCATCGGAATTTTTCCGTTTTCTTTATTAGATGTTACACTTTTTTTTAAAAGAAAATTTGGAATTAAGATGTACATTTTTATTTTATGAATAGTTTTTTCTCTATCGCTAATCACGTGAGTCTCATTTTGTCATTTCTCTCTACTTTTCTACTCTTAAATTTTTTAAAGTTTGCCAATAAAAATTATTACAATTTATTTATTTTTAAAAGGAAAACTGAAGAAGTAATTTTTTAAAGCCTTAAGATCAATATCATCCCTCTCACCTTCTGGTGTGGCGTCCATATCATGATTGAACGACAGAATTTGGGTCAAATGGTAATAGCACTTAATACTGTAATTAAGGCATCTTCACTAACTAATCATTTTATAATGGCATCTTCATATCTTTAATTAATTAACTATTTAAAACTACACCCAACCCCAAATGGGAGATGGCAACTAATTATGTGCCACTATGATTCAAACAATCCCACCACCCTCCTAATATCCTTTCTAAACATGATAAAAAGACTAATTGTACTCAATTAGATTTGATTGTGAACTAAATTAACTCTTACTTTACTTTTATGACAAAATGCAAGTTATTTTATCACTTAATTACCAGATAATTTAGTAACTATGCTGTAAAATAATTGAAGACTGAGATGACTTCAAGCTAGATATGTATTATTTTTCCTATCATTCACAACCAAATGCTTGTAAGTTTAAGATAGGTACTATTACTTAACTATATATATGATACATCACTTTCTTGTTTTTTTAATCCGATTTGTCAATTTTTATTGCGGTTTAAAAAACGAATTAAATTTTTAGTCTGTTTCAATATATAGTCTCAAATTCAATAACCGATGCTCAATTATTAATGGTATAGAGATTTAGATATCAGCTAAGCACGAGGGTTGTGAATTTAAATATATCACCCTTCTTTTACAAAGTGTAATGCAAGTATCATATTTATCTCATTCTCGAAATCCAGACCCAAATATTGATCTCAACAGGCTCAAAGTGTCTAACCCAACAATCAGTCTACACTTCAAAAGTGTTTAACCAACGCTCAGTCTACTGTTGACCTCTGATATTGACGGATCGGCTGACCTAAAAAAAACTTTTTGATTCCACCGTTCACTACGTGAATTGCATACATATAAGCGAAACCTTAGTGAATACGGATGAGAATTTATTACCACTATGTTGTGATAATTGCACACCTAGATGAAGAACGTTGCAGTAATAGAGTGGAGATGCGATAACGGCGGGGAAAGCAATAAAACTTTAAAGAGTGTAACAGTAAAAACCCACGATCATAATAATTAATAATTAATAATAATTAAAAAAGAGATTAAGTAGAACTAGGTTAAACGTTAGCATTTCACATTCAACAATCATAGTATGATTGTCCCACAATTAACAATAAAGTGTTAGCAGTTTCGTATAATTAAGTAGCAGATTAATTAGGTGTTTAAGAATGTCCCGTGTTTTGATTTTGTATGTATTCTAATTAATTAATTAATTAATTAATTAATTAATTAAGGATTATTAATAACCAACACGACTTACCTTATAACCTTGAGACACTTGTCGACTTGATGTTACGAGAGGTTGATTTTTAATGTGAGGAAGAATGCCTCATGGCAAGTACCTTATACTATACACTTGTCAGAACTTATACCAAGTGTATATTTTCATAAACCACGCCTACGAACGAACAAAAGAAACGGAGGAGTAATACGGAAGTATTATAAGTCATGTACTCCCGCCACAAATTTCGAATTTCATTTCAACGGGAAGAAATTATGTATATATATAACTAGAGTTGAATTCAATTTTTGCTGTGGTAAAATTTAATTATGTTACTTGTCTTTTCTTTTATTTTAAGTACTCCGTGTTGGGATCTTGATACTCGGATATGGATGTAACACTTGAATTAGACACTTTAATTTAAGTTAATTTAAAATCTTTATAATTTAGAGGGATTACTATTCGAAGTCCACTTTACTAGGAACAAAATTCACCTTTCGTATGAAACTTCCTATATTACCTTACCCACAAACATATACCCACCGATCCACCAAGCCACCTTGCAACCATCGTCTTGACCCACGTCACGCCCTGCGACCACCTCACTCACGCCTACAACACCTCTACCTCAAACCACCAGGCCAACAACAATTAAAGCAGAAATTCGCATTTTTTTTAAGGTCATGGACGCTGACCATGGCGCGTCGCCATGGTCAAGCGTCATACTTATTCAAAGTCCAAAAAACAATAATATTTAAACAACCCAACGCCTGACCTAGCGTCGGGCCCATGGTGGTGCACCGGCCAGGCGATGGCTGCCAAGGCCGACGCCTAGGCCGGGCGTTGGGGCGAGATCCCGTACAAAGTATACGAATGGATAACATAGAGAGTTGAGTTAGTGGAAGGGCTCGCAATTCGGAAGTTCACATGAAATGTGGACTTTGGATCTATAAAAGTGGACTTCGTTTAGCCAATCCAGTATAATTTATCGTAAATAACAGAGTTGGACATTTGGACAACTTACTATGACGAACATGGTATAGAATCTAATTAAGTATAATCTAAAGAAACTCGTTAAATTTAAAAGGGACCAATATGAATGAAAGGGACAAACTATAAGTGATAAGCATGAGAGTTTATATCTATTAATGAAATCTTAATTGGGGATTTACCTTATCAAATTGCATGTTTATTACCTTAATGTGAATTGTGAGTTTGTGACTAAGGGTAGGGGACCAATGTCCAATGATCACTAAATCCTACTTATTTAGCAATGATCGTTAAGCATCGGATCAGTCGTAATGCTCGGTATCTATTGAATGCCATACAGGTTTCATTCGCTGCCCATGATCCCTAACATTAGTAGTATAATGAGTATTCGTTATCGACGATTATAATATTTTCACCGTACCAATGGGTTATAAATTACAATCGCATTCATAAATGATACTTTCGTTTGACTTTCATTATTTTTAATAATGTATGTGTTGTATCTTACAACCAGTGATTGTGCGTGGAATCGACGAAAAAGATCAATTTATGAAACACAATTACCAAGGTTAGTTAAACTTCATTGGGCTACGTCTTACCGTTAATACATGGTTTAGGACAAATCCCGGTCATATGAGAAATGGTTCCAATCTAGCTTAGAAAAATGACCAATCTCATGCATTTTCATAATCTTGCATATGTCGTTGCACTCAAACCCTGGTATTACCGACTTACTGTCCTTAGTGGCGAGCCTGAATGGCTAAGGTTGCTATAGCTATTTGTACTTGGAAGGAAATGGATCCTCTCCTTCAATAGCATTGTAATTTGTCGATTATCTCTACTGCAAAGGCTTAAGTTTTTGGTTGAGATGGTCTGTTAACATGGTATTCAGTGTCAAGCTGACACAGAGGGTCACGGGTTCAAATCTCTCATCCACCCTTCTAAGTTGGATTTAATTCGTGCCGGAGTCAAAATGAGAGGCATGTGCTGCGTCTACATTGATATCAAGAGCAGGTTAGCGTTATTGTGGGTAGTTTAATGAAAAGTATCTATCTGCCGGTGGGTTAATGAAAAATTAAATACCGCGCCGGCGGGATTCAAAATACCAACAATCAATTTTTCTTTCCGCTGTGTTACTTTTTGTTTTTTTCCATTTTTCTCTTTGATCATAGTTTCAATTTTCTATTTTCCTCAAAACGTTAATGGACGAAATATGTGATATATTTTCACCTAATCTATCTTATCTTATTCTTCCCTAACAAGTTATATATTACTAGCACTATAAGCACACGATGATGCATTTATTTACAAATTTATATTAAACAAATATTCCATTAGGAAAAAAAAATACAATTGTAACAATGGCAAAGAGTTATGATGATTTTAAATTTTCGATGTAGTTTTTCTTTTCAATTGAATCTCCAATACAATGGGGATTAAAAATGAATTACTTACATGACGTACTCTGACAATTTGTACAAATAGTAATATGAAATACATACTGATTTAGTAAGCTATTAATTCAGTATTCATTTTCAAAATAATTTGCAATGATTGAGTATGCATGTGAATAATTAGCCTGTGTAATTAATGTATTTTTTTAATTTTTTCAATTTAATTGAATTTTTTAATGTAATTAATGAGTTTTTTTAATATGCTTTTTTATATTGCTCGATATGGGAAAGTACAAAAAATTAAAAGATTTACTTTTTTTAATTAAGGGGTGTTTAAGTCTTTTAAATTCATTAGAGTATTTAAGTCATTAAAGGCCGGGATATCAATCCTCCCTTCCCTTATGTTGATAAGAGATGTTTCTTCTACTTTCTTGGGTCGTCAACCATCAACTTAGAGCTTTTAGTTGAGAAAGAAACACTGGGGAATATATATTATCCAAATACTTAACTTTTAGTTAATTGTGGCCAGGGCCAAATAACCCATTAATCGCATGAATAATAAAAGCCTTGGACACTGCTTTTGTTTAGGCTTTCTCGACTTGATTAGGTTTGTTGTTTTGAATGAAAGTTTGATAATTGTTAACTATTGTTGTCTCTTGATGATCTGAAAAGTTAAACATATTCACCAAAAATTTAAGATGATAATTACACCTAGAATATGTTACGGGAGTATATATTCTATCAATTTCTATAAGAGATGTTCTTAATTAGATTGCATATAAAAAAAAAAACCTGTTACTTGCTGCTCCATTATACCACTTCTGAATTAACATTAATCACGCCAATACAGATTACATCAATTTGCCAAATCTAGTAGTTGAGCCACTGTGTGGGTTGGGGAGAAGATTAGCAAATTTTTAGCATTATTATCTAGGTCAATCTCTAACTTAGTTATGAATCAGAAAGAAGCCAATAATTAAAATTGAGCAAACATTAATGTTTTTGATGTTGATTATAATCACTAATCTAAGATTGATATGCATGAGATTGGGAGAATATTGGGTTCATCTCCGTGATAACCAATATGCACTTATCTCCTTGCCATTGGAGTAATTTTTGTGTTTTCAGTGTCCTATTATGATTCACTCATATGCATAAGTGAATTACTTATATAAAGTACGATTAAATTACAATAATACAATTGAGATAAGTGGTTTTTGGTTCATCCGGAAAGAACAGTTACAGATAGTGCTCTGTTGAGTTTGCCATTTCAAATCATATATCCTTCTTTGCAGCCCGATTTTTATTCTTCCTCCGTTTCTTGATTAATTGTACCACTTTGCCTTTTGCGGATTCCGAGTAATTTTTTGATGGAGTAATTGGTGTGTTGAAGCGGTAGTAGGTGTGTGATGGCCCACCCCACACGATGGGTGTAGTGTTAGAGTGTTAATTACAAAATTTAGGATAAAGTCAATTCATCCCAAAAAAAATACCAAAATAGTTATAAAGTAAAGTGGTGCAATTAATGTTGAAATTTCCGTGATAGCGAAAACATGCAATTTAATAAGAAACGGAGAGGAAGTAATAATTTTTACTTTCATTCGACTGATTAGGTTATAGTTGTTGGGATTATATCCTTAAATTAAACTTTAAATTATGGGTTAAAAACTTAATTGCGGAATGGTATCTGAATTCAATGAGTATTTGTATTGTTTCGAATCGTCTTTAGGGTTTGCGTCTTCTAAATAGTTACAAACACGGGTGGGATGATATAAGAGAATAATGTTTTTGTGTTTTTCGGACCATAAGCCTTGATTGTTTATAGAACTCTTTCTTAATCCGCCCATCATGCCATTTAGGAAAAGGCATAACAATCTCTACACATATAGACTAAACTCCATATTAATAAATGGCTCAATAGTAATGTTAACTAATTGATCACTTTATTTGGGCCAATGTATTACATAGAATGAATTACAAAAACATATCCTAATTATAGTCCACATATATCTAAATTGTATTAGGTCCATATATTTCAACGATAGCTCTCAAAATTGTAAGCAACTGAATGCAAACCCGTGAAAGACAACACATCTTGAAGCAGCCTGTTTGATAAACGATAATCAATGATTATTGTCAAGTAAGTCTTTTGACATTGGTAATCAAATCAACGCGATAATAAAGTCAGGGGAGTGCTAAACTATCCGGCTCCTCCATTTTACATTGAAAAATGGCATGTTGAGCCACCTTTATTAATTTATATAAAAAAGAGTATGTTGCATCAATATTCAACCCAAAGATGAACGTATCTGAATATGACCATGGATTTTACCGTTAGATGGCTTTGACACTTTATTATGCTCGTACTACCTCCAAACCCATTGATTATTTCAATGTTTCCCTCTCACAAAACGTTTTGCAAACTCAGTGATACGGAGGTTCCGAGAGAGCGTGAAAGTTTAAAACACGATTACCTTCGTCTAAGGCTTTATCCTGAGATGTATGCGCAACGTCTGTCCAATTATCCTGTTTCAGGACAGAGTCCTAGGTTAACAGGGGCAGCTCTACTAATTCAGTTTTCACAATTCAATGAGCGTCCCTAGAGTTGCTAGTGCGCAACTATATCAAAAAATACTTATCTCGTTTTCTTTAGAATACGCCTACTATACTTTTTATGTGAGGTTTTGGTAAAGTGGACATCCTAAAAAACGAAGGTAGTACATGATAATGCAACAAAGTCAATTTACAAGCTTCAATCCTCCTGATTAATACCCTCTGATTTTGGTTCTTGCCCTATATTGTGATTTGTGAGGCAGAGAAATGTCGAAATGACAAACCATTTACATTACATGCACTTAAGCGCTTTATATCTCCTAAAACTTGGGACTTTGAAACCCTTAGTTAATAATAGTTATTCTTTGATCATGTACCCAGTCTCTCGTTAATGAACAGCGATGAATAAGGTAGAGTATATAATATATTTTTAGGCCTCAACCATTCAGCTTAACCTGGCCTATTAACTGAATTTTCCTCTCCGATTTTACGAAAAAAGCTCCTCTCGTGTCAATCATTTAAACATGAATTCTCAGATTGCCCTCTTGATCGATCTTTCAATTTGCATTATGGACATTATTTTAAGTAAGTGCACATTTGACACCATGTATCTAATTTCGAGATCAAAGGTTGTGACATCCTGAGCTGTTGAAGAAAGTGGCTATTTTACCAATTCTTATGCCATATCAATTTACCTTGTTTCAACTTTCAACTCATATGCAATAGACAAAATAATTCAAAAGGATTGTTCAACTTGGAGATTTAAGTTTTGAAACTTATCGGCCTTCACAAGTCACAAAAAAAAATGTGACATTACGCACTAGTATTCAAGCACTGTAATACTATACAAAATGTCGTATTCATAGCATTATTAAGTTTGCAACCAATTTCTACTGTTTGATTGGCCATTTGCCTAAAACTTTTGAAGGTCATTCTCAATAAGCTATGCGCAATTAGGAGACGGGAAGAGACAAGGAAGAGATAAATTAGAGAATAGTCCCCAACGGAGTTAGGTTTCATCGCAAAAACCATATGGTAATAGATGAATAGGAGTAGCCCACTTGTTAGAAATTGAACAAGAGGAAGTCTGGATAATCACTTCAGGTATGTGAATAAACTAGTGGATACGAATAATGAGAGAGCAACTCACTTGATGATCTTCAAAGTGAATTTAGAAAATGAGTTTTGTGTAGAGAAGTTTGTGATGATAGTGTCTAACCAAGTGTCTTTAGTTTGATATTGAAACTGAGAGTAATGCAATTACAAGAGATGAATAAGCTCGAGTGATTTTCTCTCTAGCTATGAAACAAGTTGAACTTATTTATAGGCAATTCTAAGTACTCCACAGTCATACGAGTATTTTGGATCATGTAACCCCCAAAATCAATGACAAAAGCTAAATCAATTTGAGGTTGAATATGTGATTCAACTCAAATTCAATCCCATGTATCATGAATCGATCTCCAAAGCTT
>SNQN01004445.1:0-11242 GCA_008642245.1 Bassia scoparia
TCATCATACCGAGCGGCTTGCTTAAGCCTCTCAGTTCTCTTCTTGTCCAGGATCAGCCTGGCATCCTAGTTTCGTTCCCTCTTGATCTCGATGATCTTTCGGGCATCCATGGAGGAAGYTTCACGGTCCTRCTTCCTCTTTTCAATAAGTGTCCTGACGTCTTCTGGCTCCTCGCGAGAAGAAACRTCATCCTCTACATAGGCTTCATCAAACYTATAAGAACCACCCTTGGCAGAGGTTGCCTTGGTGGCAGTTGTTGCTGTGTTGGAAGGCTTAGGAGTGCTACGGTACCTCCTGGCCTGGCTCTTTTCTCGTTCCAAAGGAACGTACTCAGTTGAAACAAATTTTCCTTTCGGCGTTGGATTTTTGACCTTGATGGTTCTGAGCTTGGGAATGATGGGAGTGTWGTACTCCAAAGCTTGGGACTTGGCAGGAGCTTCACTGTCAGTCACCTTASACTTGCCTGCCTGCAAGGCTTTCAAGCGGGCATTCTCCGCWTGGAGAACGTCAAGTCTACTCTTCAACTCGTCCTKTTGGGAGRAACGAGCCCATATCTCATCTACTCCCTTGGACATTTCATCCTTGAGAGTATCATGCGAAATGTACCTACTATCCAAGTCCTGAAGYGACAGGTTAGTGTTGTCCTCCAGGCCAACTTGGAAGGTGGAGTGGTCGGCGTTCGTCTCGTCGTTGGTATTACTCTCCTTCTCTGAAGACGGAGGTGTGATCGTCCTTTGGGTTGTATGGTCATCTCCTGAAGCCATTTCTGATTGCCTCCCCACAGACGGCGTCAAATGTTGTAGCAAATAAAATGGGGATGACGTGTCCARGCTACAATATTTCCCTAGCTTCTGAGTTGAGAGAGGGGTGGAGGCTTCCCTTCAATGCTACCTCTAGAGAGCTGACCTTCTATTGCACGTTGAACGTCTCCTGGCTACTATAGGTTTGCTTCTTGCTCCTAGCACCCAAAGCTTGCCTGGCACCTGCACAAAGGAGAATAATCCTATTTAGATTATCTCCCCTCCGATTCTTAAGTAAGTATGGAGTTAGGAAAGTAAAAGTGCCAAGCTAGAGAGAGAAAGTAGTGAGAGATGTAGAAATTCTTATTTTACTCATTTCCTTGGAACGATTATGAATAAAATATTCTTGGACGGCTAGCTTTATTCTAATTTCTTTATCTGCTTGACAAGCTATTTTGACTATTTCATTAACTTTATATTATCTATATGATTTGTTATCAACATATTTTATTCTTAGACGTACTATTCTATTTCCAACATTTATTGAATACTATTGTTTTCAATCTTATTATTTACTGAATTATTATTAAAATTCGTATTGTTTACGTATTGTCTCATTTTGCCTGTGCACTGAGCTCGTGCCTAACCATTATGTGTTCACTTGCTTGTGAGAATTATCTCTAATTTAAGCTATACGTGATTCTTGGAATGTGTTGGAACAAGGAGTAGGGTCATGAGACACTCCTTTGAACCAACCACAGTATGCATGACATATTGCTATTATGAGTCTAACTTGTTTGATTATGTGTTTTTTTCGCTGAATCTGAAAGACTTGCTCGTCTATCCAGGAGTAGAAGTTGCTGATGGCACTAACGTTGGTCCTAGCTGAAACCGATTAGTTGTTAGCCATTTCCTTAGACAAGGAGCGTCAGAGCATAATGTTGTAGGAAAGCTACCCTGAATTCGATTGACTCAGCTGTAGCTAAAGCATTGCTAAGCCCAACGCAGTGAGCTGGTTCATTTAGCAGTTACTTAAAGTCCATGCCTTGGTGAAGCGAGAATTTCTTGGGGTTTAGAACCGCTTACCTAGAAAAGTTGGATTTAGAATGTTTGACAAATCTTCAGAGCCTTAGAGTTCCCGAGCACATGAAAGTGATAAGTGCTCATGTCTATCTTAATGATTACTGTGATGCTTGTGCGTCCCAAAGAGAGACATTTTTGAAAACCTATTTAACTTTGGATGGAAACCTTAGGAAGAGCTAAGGAATGAGTTTATCCCTATCGGTTATCGAGTCCCCAACCTACTTAGAAAATGAAAGAGTGCGTAACGAGAAGCCCATCTGTGATATTCCTGGAGGCAGAACCAACGGAGACCGCAATTCCATGCCAAACAGTCAAGGCGGTAAAAGAACTGTCAAGAAATAGGAATAAGCTACTGGCGTCGTGCAGCAATAGGCAGAGAGGAGGCTGAAAGTTCCTCTAAAGTTGTCACCCCGTACTTCTCTATCCATTTGATATTATTCCTGTTAAAATTTGTTGACCTGATGTTACTATTCTCTTGTTTCCACACCTGTTGTCACCCACGTAACTTTTCTGTTTCGAGCTGTTGTTTATCTGTTTAATTAACCATGGCGAAGTCATCCCTTTGAAAATTCCATGAGGCTTATCCTTAAACACCGAGTTTAAGCGTCTTTCCAGTTAACCTCTTTGAGTCGACCTTAACAAACTTGGATGTCTTTTGGGAGTGAATTAACTTGGTATACTGGCTACTGAGATTGTGAATTACTGAAAATCGTACGTAAGGGATTAGTGGAGAAGAGGTGACCCATCGGAGTCTAAGAAATCGAAAAGTTGGGGACTAGTGTTGATGAAAGTACGAGTTAATAGTTTAAAGGTATCCAATAGATTTCTGTTGTGTGAAAGACTTGAGTGTGAGGAAGGTAACGAAGAGCAGTTATATGGTGAATGAGTTCATAAATGTTTCTTTCCAGAGGAGCCTTCGGATGCTAACTGAGAGAATTTGGTTCACCATTAAGTTTATTTCGAGGATGCACTGCTTTCACAAAACACCCTATGATGGCACCCAGCGAAGTTAAGGAGTTAAGTCAATTACAGAATTGTTAAGTAAGAAGATCTAAATTAGGCCTAGTGCTCACCTGGAAGGACACCAATTTTATGTGTTAAAAGAAATATGAAAGTTTTTCGATTGTGTATGATTTGGGAATAACTATTCCTGTTGAGGATGTGTCGTTTAACGAGATTAGATAACTTGTATGACCATTACAAGGATGAGTGATTTTTTAGATGAACCTGAGGTCCAAGATTATCCACCAGATTGAGTTTACTACAAAAACATCCAAAAACTACTTTAGAGACTCTGTCGGGCACTATGAGATCTTGATTCTGCATTTGGGTTCACCAATAAATATTCGAGTATAATTAATGGGTTACAAATTTTTTATGGAGTTACCGAACGAGTATTTCTATGGAGTACATAGACAAATTGAGTTGTTATTATTGCTGATCTTGATATTCGCATGGATGAGGTGGAACATGTTGCGATATTGAGGATTGTTCTAAAACACTTTGAGTCTTAATCTGTTTGCCTATTTTCCAAATGTTAACTGTGATTGGAGAAAGTTTGTCTTTGTTCATTACATCTAGGAAACCTATTTCTGTGGAACCTGCGTAGTTAAGGAGGTTAATGATGGCATGCCTAAGGAAGCGACTGTTTGTCCGATGTTATATGGTTATTCTGGGGTTCAATTGGACTACCTTAGGAGTGTGTGTTAAGGACTTCTCAAAATGCAACCTATCCAGATGGATAAAGGAGACCAAATTAGCGTGGAGATAAACAATGTGTGTCAGCCTTCAAAACCTTAAAATCGGTTGACAACCGCCTCGGTACTAGCATTGCCCGATGGACAGGAAAGAGTGGCGTGGCTATACTAGGCTCAACAAAGCTTAGTTTAGTTATCGACAGAATAGGAAGGTAATGAAGTGTATGGAGTTGAGTACTATGTCAATTGAGCCATGGCACATTATTGATTGCCGGACATTTTGAATCAATTCCAAGTCGACATTGAGATTGGTTTGGAAGTGTATGTTACCAAGTTCTGAGTATAAGTCTGCTATTTAAGGTATGTAATATTTTTATGAAATTGTGGTGTTGAACAATGAAGTCTGGAGGAGTATAGAAGTACAAAAATTAAGGAATTAATATTATGTGGCCGAACAGAAGAAAAATAGCGAGTTCGTTTCAAAAGTGCATAGGACCGAGTTGGGAGTGAGATTCGAAATCGCTGATCTTGATTGGTTTACCAAGACTAATACGAGAAATAGGACGATTTGAGTTGCATTGATTGTTGTTTACTAAGACGACAATACGGTACAAGTAAAGGAACTTGAAAAAGTATCCTGAGTTTTGGGGTGCGTTTTGTTGTCTGGTGAGTTACAGGGGACGAACTCTTTTCGTTTTAAGTGGTATAATTCGATAGAATTTCGCGCTTTGCCTGTTTTACCTTACTATTGCGTCATTTGGCCTGTGTTATGTGCCTATTTGTCAAATTACTTCAAGTTGCTTGACTTTTGCTAGTAGGCATGATTGGTTTAAAATACACATCATATGAAAGTGTGTGAAAGTGTTCAAGTGTGCACTGGAAGAATCATTTCAGTATCAAGTAGTTACAGCGAATACAAATACCTTATTTTCTATTGAAATTCTCGAGAGATTGTGGGATTTTGGACAGTTTCGGGACGAACTCTTATTACGGGTAGATGTATCCCCCGTAATTCGGAATTTATATTATATTTCTTAATAAATATAAAACAATTATTTTATAAAACGATCGACTTTACTTAAAATTCCATTTAATTTTATTATTTTGCTTAAGATATATTTCATGATATATTTACTGTATTTGATTTTTTTATCCAAAACATTGTTAACAAAAAAAAAAAAAAAAAAAAAAAAAAGAAAGAGAGAGCGAGAGACAGAGAGAAAGGCCACGAGATGAGAGAGAGAAAGGACTCGTCGCCTGCCCGGCCACCGTCGCCTTCCCGCCTCCACCACCGCCCTGCCGCTTGCCTGTCCGCTGCCACTGGAGCCCCTCGACCACCTGCGGTTGGTTGGCGTGTTGCGTTGGTTGCGGCTGTGCTGTAGCTGCCGCTGCTGGGCTGTTGTGTTGCGTTGGTTGCTGCTGCCTGCTGCTGCCCGCCACTCCGGCCGCCGCCGTTCGACTGCGGTCCTCCCTTTCCCTTCCTGCTCTTCTTATTTTCCTTCCCTTTCATGTTATTCATGTTTTAAAATTGCTTTAAATTCTAGTTTACAATCAAATTATTATACCATTGTTTTGAGATATCAATCCATGAATTTGCTAGTATTTTGGGTTGTCTTGATAATTTCAATTTAATTAAAATTCAGATTTGTGATTAGGAATTAGTGGCGGATTTTTAAATTGGGATTTCATGTTTAAGATTAAGGATGATTACTACTTAAGTCTTGTGTTATATAAAAATTGTATGACATTAAAAAATTGAATTTTATAGCTTTAAGTTGAATTTCAGATTTAATTACTAATGAATTTTGAGGTTTTAATGATCCAATCATGTTTTTGTTTTGAAATAAACTGTTTATGAATTACTTATATATGTATCAAGCTTAAAACCTTTTTATGCAAGTATAATAAATTTCAGATTATTAATAAATAATTTGAAGCTATTAGTATTGTGCAATAATGGTTTTTCACTTCAATAAACTTAATATATAGACTTACTAGTATAATTTCATGTTTTGACATTGTGAAAGGTTTTTGGCGGAAAAAGAAATTTTCAGATTTATTAAATGAATAACAGGCTGATTCCTTGTTTAAAGAATATTTTCATGATTTTAAAACCTAGAACCTAATTAGGATATATTCTTACTATTAATGAGGGTTTGTAGGTATAAAAACTGATTCAAATGGTTTTCGAGGCTGTTAAGCTCTTGTGTTGCTGTAAATTACTGCAAGTGTATTGATTCGAGTTTTGTAAACGATATTAGGAGGAGACTTCGTAGAGGTCGATTTCTGAAGTTTGGATTATTATTCAATGGCTCAAGGTAGGCTACGTACTACTGCGAATTCTTGGACGCTATTGTATATGTTATCCTTGATGTACTTGTTCCTTGGAATGTTTGGGAGTCACGAAGAGTCATCTATGTTAGTATTGGTCGATAATTGAGGAACTGTGAATCATTGAGGATGTGTTTTCATGAAGATTTGATAGAGGATTATATTGTCTATTCCTATGATAATTTGAGCCTGTTGATGGTTCAATGAGTCAAAGTATAACTTGCTTCCATGAGGTTGTTTATAAATACAATGATGAATTTAAGGGAAGTTAAAGTGTATCTTGCTTATGAGGAATTTTATTACTCGTTCATGACATTAATGTGTGAATTTGAGTAAAGAAAGTATTGAAGTCTTAATGACGAGTTAGTTAGGCTGTCCAACAGGTTCTTAATAAAGGAATGATTTTCTAAAACAATTGTATGTGTTGTGTGGTCTGTTTGTGGGTCGTATGAAACTGTCAATAATTAACAGCTAAAAAAACACGAATGAGCAATAAAACTCCGGACTTGTGCACGTCCTAGAATATTGAAATTCAGGGGTTGGTTGCGACTTATATTCGACTCCTTCGAGAGCCGTTGATTCACCGCGTCTCTCGTTCACTTTTTAGAAGGTTTATCCATTGGGTTAGTTTGAACTCATCTACCACTATAGGTGACGAGTCGCGCCAGTCGCCATCTGGTTACTGGTTTTGATTGTTCTTCGACGGGGAGGCACACTGGGTTCTGTGGCAAACTTGTGTCTGATGACACTTCGATGTCTGAGTATGTTCCTAAATTTGACTGGTTTTGGATCGCTTGTCTGTTGCTATATCATAATAATGTAATAGAATGTTTTGAGAGGTATTTGGAGTCATTTAGTTTTTCTGCAGGTGAAATCAGGTTAACAGGCGAGGCAATTGAGGATTTTGATAATGTATGGAGCGTTGTATGTAATTAGGTAGTTGATGATTATGGTCTGAATTGGATTCTTGTATGTGTACATGTTGCCTAATTGGTATGAACCCATAGTTGGTTTTTCTCTTGTTTTTTAGCAGGTGTCGTAACTTGGTGTTGTCCAGTTTTAGGGAAGATGCTGTCCTTTATTTTCGATTTCGTAATTTGTATGTTACCTCAACTGTTGCTGATTGACGTGTTTTTGTGTTTTGTTGTTGTCCACATTTTTTCCTTTGGTGACTGTAATGATCCTTATTTCATTTGGAAATTATGGGAGCAGACTTTTACAGGATTTGCAATCAGTATGACTATCCTTGGATGTTGGATGAGTAGACCGATCTGCTTAAGTTAGTTTGATTTAATAACGTAACTTACAGTACGACTTTGCTACTAGATTCAATTTGGTGTTTAAAAAGACTTTTATTATGGTTACGAATAAGCCTTAATGGTTCCAATTGTCAATCGATTTTACATCTTCGAGATTTTATTATTGTGGTAACTATATCCTTTTTTGATTTTCCGCTGTAAAGATTGTTTTAGCCTAAACGTTGAAACAGTGGCGTGACATCCAATGATTTCCGTATTTTAGTTTATATTTCACAGGTTAAAGGGGGAGAAATTATGGGTGTTAGCATCCTCACCTGCAAGGGTGGGATCCAGACACAAAGTCCTCTTATTGGCCTCCTGGATCTGGACCAAGAAGAGCAAACAAACCGTGGATGCCATCATTTCTTGGTGTAGTGCCATGACCATCATGCGCTTCGCCAGACTTCCTCTTCTTGCGTGACCCCTGTGTTTCGAAGTTCTAGCACTCACTATCCTTGCCCCCAACAAGTGGCTTAACGGTGTTAAGGTAGCACTCTCGAGCAACTTGCTGATCTCCATTAAATTGCCAACCTTGCCCGTCGTCGCTGACTAAATTTCATCAACATCAAGTGCGTGCCACCACCCAGACTTTGAACATTTGAGTGTTGGCTTGCGATGATGACGTTGTAGGCTGTCATATTTTTGACCACTAGGAACTTGACTTGCAAGTGCCTACAAAAATTTTCTCATTCCAAGACGAAAGGTAGTGACCACCCCCACTGGCTGAATTGATGCCACCACCAAACCTATTATGGGATAGCATGGCACCAAATCTCATCATTATATTCAGCTTTTTAGGCACTCGAAGTTAAATGTCGGAAGGACTTCCCGTCAATAAGAATGCGACGGACACGCTTATCCGCCACTTCATTCTCATACCACTGTAGGGTCATCATAGGGGTGGCTTACCTCCCCGATCCTTCTCACAAATGAGAACGTCTGGGAACTTCTCCCCTCTCTTTGTCTAGGGACATGGACTTGTTGAAGTTCTCACCGTAATCCAGATGACCCTTGGCAGTTGGGGCCCTCCTGCACGAAACTCCAGGATCGTGTGCGATTCTCGGCATCAGAAATGCTCCTCATGGTGGCCACCCTCTGTAGAGGGAGATTTCTTCAGAAATCTCTTTATTAAAATGCTTCTTTACCTTGCCTGGTGGCGCTAGGCGATCAATAGTTCCGACTGCAAGGTAGGCAATCATGTGACTGGTCCAGCTCTTGTGATACTTCAATACTTGGACTGTCCCTCTATATCACAATCTCTGTTTTGATTGGCGGAGATCAACGACTTAGGACATCCGACTTAACGTCACTTGTAGACACTGAAAGAGATCTTTACGTGCTTCAAACCGTAGGGGTGTAGCTGAACTCTTCTCTCTTCCGCGCGAACCTTTTGCGCATGTTCACTCCTCCTCAATGTTCCAGGTGCCGACCTCTTTTGTCAGACCACCGCTCGGTGTCCTGGTGCTTTGATGTTTGGAGGAAGGGGGAGTTACCTTTTCTTTAGCCTTCTTGACACGCACAGACCTCTTCAGCGTGATCCTGCTTCGGCCTCCCTCACATCTCGTTCAAGTCATCCAACCGTTTGCGTACATTTGGAACTTGAATGGACTGTCTCAAATCCGCCCGATAAAATTGTCCAGGATCACCCGGTCTGGCAAGTTCTGAATTTGGGAAAGGGTTTCCGTTGTTGAAGCGCTTACATAGCTTCCTCACCACTCACATTTGCCGTTGTTTGGATCCTACCCAAGTGTTAAGCTTACTTTTCTCTCTTGGGATGTGCCATGAAATGATGAGTGAAAAGAAAAGCTAGTTCATTTGGAAGTTGTGGATAGAACGTTGAAAGGCCGCTGAACCACCTTTGTGCCAGCCCCTTAAGAGTAATGGAAACTACTTACACAAGGTCGCATCGTCGGCCTAGGTGGTTAGCGTAAGATGCTTGTACATGTCAATGATCATCTGGATCTTGTAGTTCCATCATAACGCATCAATAGATGGAAATTGATCTTCTGGGACTGCGTACGCATGAGATAGAAGGAGAGAAAGGGTTCTTGTCAGTTAGGGAAGTGCTTGCATTCCCCTAGTCATACCCTTAGGAGCTTGACCATGACCCTATCTCCAGGTGAGCACGCTTTGGTGACACCCCCACGTTGTGGGATCTAACCTCAGGCTCGTGTCGATGCGATCGTGGGGTGGCCTGGCCAAATGTCTTTGAGCTGGACCATGTGTTCTAAAGAACGGTGGAAGGGCCGTACACATTGGCGTGGAAACCAGTCAAAGAATTGCTCTTCATCATACGAGCGGCTTGCTTAAGCCTCTCAGTTCTCTTCTTTCCAGGATCAGCCTGGCATCCTAGTTTCGTTCCCTCTTGATCTCGATGATCTTCGGGCATCCATGGAGGAAGTTTCACGGTCCTACTTCCTCTTTAATAAGTGTCCTGACGTCTTCTGGCTCCCGCGGAGAAAACGTACCCTACATAGGCTTCATCAAACTTATAAGAACCACCCTTGCCAGAGGTTGCCTTGTGGCAGTTGTTGCTGTGTTGTGAGAGAGGCTGTTAGGTAGTCGCGGTCCTAGGCTACCCTGGCTCTTTTTCTCGTTCGCGAAATCGGACTGCGTCACTCTGAGTTCTGAGAGACAGAAGATTTTTCCTCGCTATCGGCAGTATAGGATTTTTTTGACCCCTTATCGCTTCTGTATGGCCTGGAATTTGTTCGGTGTTTAGTACCCAAGCAGGCGTTTGGGGGAGATTCCTTTTTTGCGCTTGAGGATTTCGAAGTTCACCGTTGGCAGACCATACACTTGCACTTGCTGGCAAGCTTTAAGCGGAAACACCATGAGCATACTCATCTACTCTCATCCCTTGCGACATTTCATCCTTGATAGATCGATCATGCGAAATGTACACTACTACACCTAAGTCCTGAAGTGACAGTTAGTGTTTGTCCTCCAGGCAACTGGAAGTGGATGGTCGGCGTTCGTCTCGTCGTTGGTATTACTCCCTTCTCTGAAGACGGAGGTGTGATCGTCCTTTGGGTGTTATGGTCATCTCTGAAGCCATTTCTGATTGCCTCCCCCACAGACGGCGTCAAATGTTGTAGCCAAATAAAATGGGGATGAGTGCTGCAGGCTACAATTTTCCTAGCTTCTGAGTTGAGAGAGCGGGTGAGGCTTCCCTTCATGCTACCTCTAGAGAGCTGACCTTCTATTGCACGTTGAACGTCATCCTGGCTACTATAGGTTTGCTTCTTGCCTCTAGCACCAAAGCTTGCCTGGCACCTGCACAAAGGAGAATAATCCTATTTAGATATTCTCCCCTCCGATTCTTAAGTAAGTATGGAGTAGGAAAGTAAAAGTGCAAGCTAGAGAGAGAAAGTAGTGAGAGATGTTCTCAAAGTAGTTGGAAGTTATGCATATAATGTACTGAGAAAATTATGTGTATTTTCCTTTGGTTTTCCGGGTATTATAGGCAATCCCTCAAAAACCAAGCTGCCCTTGGATGGTGACACTTGTCATCCATCCATGCTTCCGAGCGTTCCACACTACCATTTCAGTGTATAAACATCGGTTCTCCGTCCCGTTTCGGTCGGATTAATTAATCTGTAGCGTTTGCCACGTGGATCATTTCGACCCAATATTTGAAGACACGTGAGCAAAATTTCCGGCCAAAATCTAAACTTTGTGGATATGAATTACATGATTTATATGTGTTTGAAGCTAGCTAATGAGTTGAAACTAGCGATATTTATGTATTTGATGATGATATTGTGTAAACAACGTGTACGTTGTGACTTTGAGTTTGACTATGTTAAGTTATATGAGCTATTTATATATTTATAATTTCCATTAGTCGAACATATTAAAATAGGGTGTAAACAATTAATTGAATTAATAATGTTCGATTTTAAAAAAATTAAGAAAGAACCTATTTAAGACCCTATGTAAGGACCATAGACCCATCAGACATAGTGGTTTGGGTCTGGATCCAAAATTTCAGACCAACGAATATGAATCGGGTTTGAATCTCACAAAAATAAGCGGGTCTTGGATCTAGGCGACCGACCCAGACCCTACCCATTGCTATCTTAGTCCTGTT
>SNQN01004445.1:11267-51844 GCA_008642245.1 Bassia scoparia
ATCCTTTTCATTGGTTTTGACATTTGATTGCAATTACTTTTGGCGCCAAGCTTAAAATTTAAAGGGGTTTGAAATGAAATACAGTACGTAACCACTATTATTGAATTAATATTCACATTTGAGTCATTTGCATTCATCAACACAACTTTGCAGTGTGAGCATAAGGGATACCTCCGGTGGTTAAAGCTTCTCTCCCGATTCCAGGAAATCCTGAATTTGATTCTCATCTTCACTCTTGTCGCTCTCTTAGCATCATAAATAAAATTTTAAAAAATAAACCAACTTTGCAGTGTCACCAAATTTTGATCCCCCAAAGGTAACTGTGTAATTCTGTAAAACTTATTCTCGGTCCATTCTCGTGTTACATTCTCGTGTTACAGAGGAACAACTTGTCACTGCAGTCCAACCGCGGACACTGCCTTGACCACGCAGTGCAGTATTATTCTACTTAAACATAAGACAACGGTGATTATAAACCGTCAAAGWTCCATCACAGTTCACAACCAAAACCTATTTCTGTATTACAAAAAATAGAACAGTGCCTTAGGAGGAAAAAATAGAACAGTACATTAGTGAATTGCCAAAATTTTACAATWGATAGAAGAGGCTTGACTATATTTATCTTTGCCTTTCTTTCTTGCAACTTATAAGTACAAAATTTCACATTCAMATTAGGAAGTTTTTATCAAATAAATGATTCTTATTTCCCTCTGTTTACACGTTCCTATATGTGACTATATACAAAAAGAATCATCAAAATTATAGCAAACAGGGTAGGAGTTTTCCGCCCTGTTTTCTGAACTTGTACAAAAAAGAATGACATAACATCTAACCTTGAGTCTTCAGCTGCTTCAGTAACCTACGAAGACTTTCAATATGTTGACCAAGTTCTTTGGCCTGTTCAAGGTGTAGCAACGACTCTGTTTCATTAATGTCTGCAATCAGGGCAGAACATTTGGACTCTGYATCTTCGACTTCCTTCTCGAGCAAGGTTATAGTAGTTGTCATAGATGAATGTGGACTCTTTCCCAATCCATTCTGAGGGACGCTATACTCCAAGACCCCGTTTTCACCCCGACCGTGATGTTTCGCACTAAATATATTATCAAGGCCTTCACTACCTACATTAAGGAATTGAAAAAAGATATTTAGGCGATTACAAAATTGAAATTTAAATTGTTATCCGAGCAAGCTAATAGTATGAGACAAAACTCTCATAGCAAGTATTCTACAGAAAGGCTAAAATCTCTGAACATTAATCATCTATACGATGGCTTGATGAATTGGCAACAGAAGCCAAAAGTACGGCAGAAACCACTGCAACCTATGGGATTGATACTGATAGCAACCACCACCTAATTATATGATCTTTTTCGACTTAACCACCGTCTTCCTTTATTTTAATCTTAAATAATCATATTCATTTGATGCAGTCTTTTAAAAGCATGTGCCATAATACTGAGGATGTAATTTTAACAGACCAAAGTCCCAAACTAGGCAGTGTGGATGTAATCTGACCGACAATATTTCCATCATTACAAAGGGGAACAAACACAGTTCCATCCATTCCTTGGCCTTGTATGGTTATTCTCCTCTTGAAAAACTTTTCCTCTTCCATCCCCAATCTTTCACTTCATCCTCCTATCAGCCAAGGCCACCACCACTGTCTGCAGTTCTAAACCATGGGTGGCAAGAATATTTTGCATCTAAAACTCCGTTGTTTTGATGGAAACTTTTCCGCAGGAATGATTTTCTCCCTGCTTTATTTTTCTTTTGTTGTTTTGGTAAAGGAGTGAAATATTTTCTCGAACAGAAATATGTCACTTTGGAAAGGACAATCATTTTTCCTTTTGTAGAGAGAGGAAGCCCCAATTTTCTCCTCACTGGTCTTACTTCTCCTTATTTCAATTCCCCCATCTTCTTCATTTCTATTTCAATTTTTTCATTTCTTCCTGAGTTTGGTTTCGCTCTAATTGAGTAGGTTCAAATCAAGCCAAAGGAAAACTTTTTTTGAGTCAAGATGTTTTGGCCTTGAAATTGTTTTTTCCTAGAAAATGATTTTCCATGAAAAATTGTTTTCCTTCGAAAACAAAGGAGCACTAAAAGAATTCTATCAAAAAAAGGTATTTCAGGAAACGCAGCTTATTTCTACTTTTGGGTCTAATAGAAATTGTGTAAAGAAAGAAGAGAAGGAAGAGTGTAGAGGGAGGGGGGTGGGATGGGAAAGGAGAGAGTAAGGCAGAAGTGGAGTATTTATGAAATTACCTATCGAATATATACAGTCTTGTTTATATCTATAGTAGATACGTGTGTTAGTAGCGTTGAACAATCAAACTTATCAGTTAACCAATGCAAGCCAGATCTTACAGGTGGCAGATATACTACTCAAAAAATTAAGAAAGGACTCTTAACGAATATTCGATCACACCTCCATTAATAATCAGTTAGAAAACTATTCCTCTAATTCACTAAATTCCACTCCCAAAACATTTTTCTAACAAAAATGTTGATACACTATGCTGCATTCCACAAATTTCCCTTTTGCACACATCTAACATACTTCAGCTGAATAGGGCTATAGTAGGATTAAAATGAGCAGGCTGATCCTGACACAACCTAGGTTTTCTCACTCAAACACACAAAAAACAATGATGTAATAATGAAACTGAACTAAAATTTAAAATAAAGGAAGGTTGTGATATTGTATTGCAAAACCGATGATTGAGGTCTGAAACTGAACTAAAATTTAAAATAAGTTGAAGAGAACAAGGCTTTAGTCTCATCTCTGAACCTTTTAATATAAAAACAATAAATGTCAATCCCACCTCATTTCTCATCATCTGCATCGTGATCATATATCTCCGAGAACAATCCTACATTAGTTGGAGTGCTCACATTTTTGCTACCATAATCTTGAATGTTCGAATTAGCTAAATTGGCCAACACTAATTATTTAAATGGTATATATACAAGGAACATAGGAAGCCCTCTTTAGTTCCCCACTCAATTCACCCCACATTGATGCAGAAAAGAATATATCCAATTATCTTGCTAGTAACTTCGGAAGAACATCCAGTCCAATACTTATTTTAAAGTTCAGGTTACAGCCCTTAAAAACAAGGTTGTTGCCGCCTCCACTGCTCCCCCCTCTCCTTACAGACTAACATTTGGATTTGCTTGAAGTCTCACTTTGAATTAAAATAATTTCCCCAAAATAATATGAATAAGGCTATAGTACCATAGTACTCAATTCTCCTAGTTACGAATCCAAAGGCAATTCCCACACGTTAATGAGTTAAACGACAGACATTAAAGGTTTTCTGAGCAAGATCGCATCTTTTGACAACAACCCAAAAGTTTCATCTTTATSGGACAGAGATTGGAGTTTTAATCAATCAATGTCAATGATTAAAGAATTTCATGACAAACACGAAAAATGAATCTTTTTTAGGCATAGACTTAAGTTACTCTAAAGGATCTTAAATTTTACCTAGATTGCTTAGCCGATTAAAGGCTCCTTGTCCAATCGAATCCTCCAGCTTCAGAAGCCTCAAGACACTGGCAGCCAGTCGTCCAAAAGAATCAACTTCAGATTTGCAGAGAAAGGCAAGATGTTGCAGTTCATTCTTTGTAACARTAGCCTCAATCTACAGAGAAATGCACCCCACAAGCAATGAATATTGACATTAACGCTAAAGATTACTTATAGTATTGTTGACTGCAAACAATGATGATTATGGAGACTTATTGTACCGGTTGCTCAACAGAGAACTTCAGGTTTTCAACTGTCCAATTTCCTGTTGTGTTATCAAAACCATCTTCAGACACAACCATATGAGCCTTGACATTAACTCCTTCAGCTTTTTTCAAATTTGATTCTCCATTAGCACTTGTAGGAAACTCCACTGTATGGATGTTTGTTTGGACTTGAGGTTTCAAGGTCTGCAAACCTTCAACACCAATCTGCACAATCATAACATCAGTGATCTTATGTAAAGATTGTAAACACAAAACAGTATGTGACAATCAGGGGATATCACTCTCTAACGAAAAACAGAAGCAGGTAGGGATTCAACTATGCAAGGATCCAAGACTTGAGTTTCAAAAAATAATTTGAGGGGTAGTATAAGAGTAAAAGATTATTTCTTTTTATGTCATAAGATCGTTCTTCTCTTTTTGAGCGSTAGGATCCCAAGTAACTTTCCCAGAGAAGTCCTACATCCTCACCTTGTACTAAAAATACTTCTAAAATTTGAATTATGTCAGAAAAGAACCCAACCCATTCTTCATGCATAATTGCMGAAGACAAAATATTTTGCTATTAAAAAAATTTATGAAACCAAAGGATAAAGTAAAAATTTATTTCCTAGATAAAGTATACGGTATGAGCCAAATTTAAGCAAGAACAATAATGTTATATACTAACTCTGTTTCTTTTGTTGCAAGTTTGCAACCATAAGGATACTATTTGTGAATATCCTTTGGTTGTAGCTAATAAAAAACAGATGAAGCATAGATCAGATATAATTTCACCATGTACAAAACCAAAATACACAGAAAAACATATAAGTTATTGCAAAACAATCTATCATTTCCTTCATTTTTTTAAATGGAACTTAATGTACATCACAATTAAGAATTTTGATTTTCCAACATTGTAACTACGAAAAGAAAAATATGAGAGTAAGTGGGTGAGTGAGTGACAAACAGAGTGAGAGAGTCAAACTTTAAAAATAAAAGGGAAATTCTATATGGTGGCCTCAAGGTTTGTCAAAATCCATGTGGTGACATACTAAACTTTTTAATTCCATACCGTGACCTCGAGGTTTTACTTATTCCATACGGTAGGCAAATTAGTGGGTTAAGTTAGCCAATTAGACCATAATCAAGTTTTATTAAATCTAATATGTTAAATTACTAACCTAACCCCCTAGTTTATGAAAATTTAAATCCTAAAATCRTTTTCCTCCAATTGAATTTGAAAATTATTAGAACATGAACATGATACCTGTCGGCTGCGGCCATATAATTCGTTCTTAAAAGACCAAAAGATACAGAACAGCAACACCCAGAAAGGGGAAATCCCATAAATTGCTCAATATATTAGMSATAAAATTTTGGATAACAGAGAAATGCACAGAAAATTCGACATCAGCGAAAACGATTTATATTTTACATTAATAAAAAGTCTCAGAAGTTTTATCGAGCTTTTAGCTCTCTTGTAGCATCAAAAAACATAAAAAGTCTMARAARTAAGATATGAATCACAATTCACAAGCAATAGAAGTATCAAGAGCCATTGTTTCTTCATAGGTCATTGATTTACTGCGCTCGGATTTTGCATTTATCTCCATCCAAGCAGGTAATTGCATACGTATAGAATGCAAAGGAATTGAATCAGGAAAGAACCCAAAATAAAATTTCAGCTTCTCAAACCAGAATTCACCAATATCTTGGAGGGCATGTAGCTCAAGCAAAAGGTAAAGCAGAAGGTATAAAGAAGACAAGCGAGCATATGACTAACAAAATAATGTTGTAGGTTAGTACACATAAGAAGGAAGAGTAAGAACTGAGTAGTGATTTAATCTGAAAATGAAATATGAAAAGGTAGATTCAATTGTTGGAAAATGATTTTACAATTTAAATTTACATAAATTTAAATTGGAGTAATCTGTCAATGCAGACACCTCCCTTAAAGGGGAATCAAAACAAAGTTTGATCCCCCGCCACAACAGGTCATTKTGTGTCACGATAGGGACAGCAGTTCCAAGCAATATATCCTTTTGAATCGAAACTAAATCTAAAAGCCTAAAGTAACCATTAAGAGAATTGCTTGACAGCACCAGTAATCATACTGCAGACTGACCGTCCTTGACTTAATGGCCTTGACATTTTTTTGCTAAGTAACCTCTGCACTCTGAAAAAAGTTTCTAAGTCCCTAGGGRAACACAGCTTCTAACACATGCTTTTTGAAGTGAGAGAACAAAACATCTTTCTAAGGAGTTCAATGACAATTTTCTGTACGTGAACTGTGCTAAATTTTCACCGAATAAAGAGAAGCAAAGTCAAAATGAGTTATGTAGATACTCAATTCCAGCAAACTAAACACCAACCTAAAGTTACATGGATCAGGAAGGAAAATAAAGCTAAACTGCAAATTTGGTTACCAAAAGCTTGTACAAGTCCTTGGTCATAGAAATCACTATTTGCATATTAAAAGAAACACCACTGTGTAGACAAATAACAAGCAAATAAAATTTCTCACCGTTATCAGTTCGACTGGATATTTATGAACACCAGTRGACTTAACACTGCAATTCAGTAGGTCCTTTGGACTATTAGTTGCCTTAATCTTCAAGCTTCTAAAAGTAGTATGCCAACACCTATCTTCCCTATTAGCATTTTCATAATTATTTAAACATGCGCTTTCCATTATCTCCTGCGCACCTTCAAGAGCAAACAGCCAATTTTTTAGATCAATTGACACATCGACATCATCTGGTCTTCCCAGCTGAGAGAGAAATGTATCATTGCTGCCATCACATGTTCCATCTGCAAAATGAAAAGTTTATTGTTTAAAGGTAGAAAAATGCCAAGGACACAAATCCAAGTAAATATCATGTCACAYGAGCAGATAAGCTCATCCATGCATTKAGATGCATGCACTTTAGATATATTAGAATATCAGATAAATGGATCTCATACTTTCTTTCAAATAACCAACAGCATGAGGCGGTCCCTTGAAGACCTTCGACAGCGGACCTCCAGACAAGTTCTCCAGACCTTTCAAAAGCCCTTCACTAGGTCCCCCATCAGGCCCAAGAATTCCAAATCGATGCAATAAGGCTTCAGCATAATTCATTCCTCCACCCAGACGAATACCATCAATACAAGCTGACACATTTAAGCTATGGCAACCAGCATCTTGAGCTTGAGAAGGAATAACATGCACAACATTAACATCGAGAAAAGGAGCATGGTTATTCTTTGCAATTAACTGACTCTGAAATTTATGCTCCACCCATAATACAGCTCTGAGCTGTGGATATCCATTTGCAGTCACCATAGAACCATTAGTACAAGAAGTCAATGCTGCGCCATTGACAAGATCAGAATAACCGTCCACATCAACACAATCCACTTCAACAGAATCCCAGCGTATAGTAGATGAAATAGCAATGGCACCTCCAAGGGTTCTATGACCTACTTTAATAAACAGATCTTCTCCAATAAATTGAACCAAAGGCTTTTCCTGGGAAGTCTTGAAGGAATCCTCCAGAAATTTTAATTGTAGCTCCTGTATGGCAAAGCTCACTGCAGTATCACTGGGAGCCTTAGAAATTAACTCATCGTTCCAGGATTCAGTTCTTTGGATTGTCAATTTTCTACTTTTTCCTGCTAATGCTATTTTTTCACTTACTTTCCCAAAATATGCATAGAGGTCCAAGACAAAAAACAACTGATCAACTGAAGTATTAGAGCAATATTGCTTACAAGCAATACCTACTCTTACAATGCCTCCAGGAGGAGGGACATGAACTAGTAAGCTGCCATCTAGAGTTGCCATAGCTGCCTCAACACACGCTTCCTTCACCTCAACACATTTCCATGATCCTAAAGAAGAATCAGAAGAATTTTTCTGTCCATGTTCATCTATCGATGTTTCAAGAGACAGACTTAGGTATGAAGCTCCAGCAGACCATTTCTTCTGGCTACCATCAATAGGTTGACCATGCCAAAGGCAGTAACAAGCAGGATCTTTCTCTAATTCAAGCACGTCCATCCTTAGTGCAGGTGAATCAWACAAAAATAGATTCTCAATATGAAGCTTAGCTCCAGCAAATAGGTCCTGGAAAGCAGTCCTGCCACCGCAGGCATGATTAACTGCCTTTGCAGCATCCAGTGGAACAGTAAGCTCCAGCTCTTTTAGAGTAACCATGAGTGAATTTATGGAAAAGTCCGACAGGACAGAACCAGAATTGACTACAACACCATCAGCTAAAAAGGAACATATTCTCAAACAGGACTCTTCCTGAAGATGGATCTGCACAGAAACAAAGTTAGAGATTGAAAGGCAGAAATAATATCTTATTTAATAAAGTTTAAGATGTGGAATATAGAAGCGTACCATAAGCGGCAAGCAGGTTATTACAGTCTGTGTGGAAAACAATGGAGGAGATGGCGAGGGCATCACCTGCAGAGAATAGATGTTTATAAAGGAAGAAGCCTCGGTTGTTTGCCAATATTTGTCTCCTAGAGGGTATATTGGAGGGGAGAAGTCCTTTGCTGCAGGTAAAATAAAGAGATAGWATCAGACCAAAACGAGATTCTACACCCAAATCCCCAAAACCAAAAACTCTGTAGAAGAAAAGAATTTAAAAAATATGACAAACACTCTGATATAAAAGTGACTTCTGATCAATAGTCCAAGGCTGGATGAAGTTATAAGGAAATTTCTAATCTCTAAACTGTCTCTCTTCTTCTTCCTTTTTTAAAAATTTGCGTAAATGATGTATGAGGTTTTGTTTTACAGGAGAATTATTTCAGAATCACCCACAAATTTGATATATAACCCTCACCACCTTATTTAAGATTAAAGGGGAGAGAGGGAAAAGAAACAGCGACGTTAATACCAAAGTCAGGGATCTGCTGAAAATCATCTGTTAATGCTTGCATTGACGGTTGAATAAGCGTACAAGGAGGTCGAGAAAATGTATCCCTGCAAGATGAACATCCACAAGCATGTCACATATCTCTCACAGCAAATATATATACTTACATTAAGCTTTATTCATGACGATGCTAATTAATGCCATCCACTGAAGCTATAAAGCATATGACAACAGGTCATTATTCAATATAAAAATGGACAATTTTACAACACATAAATAGGAGAGTCTCATCCCATAAGGAAGACTGATAAAGAAGTTCGGTGATATGAATGGCATTTTTTGCTTATTTATTACTTTCGAATTAAGAATAAAGATGACCGGAGGAAAGTTCATGTCCATACATTGTGGACAAATTAAGGGAGAATCGTCCCCATTGGTTTTGGGCATGTAAGACAGAGACCGTGCAAAGAGTGGAGGGTAAGGCCATGGGGAGCTTAAAAGAGGTAGAGGGAAACCAAAAATGACATGGTTGGAAGGAGTTACGAAAGATATAAAGCAAATGGATTTGCATGAAAATGAGGTCTTTGATCATAGGGGATGAAGGTAGAGGATCTTTGTTGATGATTATATGGAATTGTCTAATCAGAAGAGACAATCGATCAATCAAGCCTAAATCCCATAAGTGGGGCAGCCAAATGAACCGAAAGTGATTGTTCCGTGTAAATAGGCATTAAAAGGTTGAGTTACTTAATCCTAATGTGACTTATAGACCACAGTAAACCAACTTAGAATGCAAGCAAAGAAATTCAAAAACTAAAGTCCACCGTCCAGACTTGTACAAGTATCTTATTTTGTAATGCAAAAGGCTAAAAAGATTAAACAAAACACAAGAAAGACAAAGGGTAACTTAAAGAAATTTCATACAAAGTATACCTTAAAAAAAGTCCTCCAATCATAACCTGAGTCATGTTTTTAGCCTTTTCTCCATCAGATTTACTAGCCTGAAAATAGTAACACCATTGAAATTTGGAAATAATACATATAGCTAAGTGGCACTGCTCATTTTTGTGCTTTTTTAGTTTTTTACTCTCTCTTTTTTAAAAAAAGAAACTTCAAAACTCATCACAAATGCAAATTGAGCATACTCAGTGTATCCCAAATCTGAAGTCCATCCCATTTACTCATCACAATACAAATTACACATAAGAAACTAGCTCTTTGTGCATGTGTGACAAATTTCTATTACAATATCTATAATCAAACTACGAACCTTTGATTAAAAGAAATTCTATAAGATTACAACTAAAACAAATGATAATTATGAAATTTATACCCAAAAGAAAATTGAGACTATAATTGTTATTAAATTTTATTGTTTAGGTAGAAAGAAAAACTTCATAAATTTTGGAGACATTTTTACGAGAAACTGCTTAATAAAACTTTTTTTGTCTAAAACTGCCATAAATGCATACTCCGTTTGTTGATCCATGCCAAATTCATTGTTTATGTGCTGATTAAGGAATATCCGATCACTTAATGTCACATGACATGCAYATGACCTTTTTTTCTGCTTCATTTTTTCCCCCTATTTGCACCCCATTTCCCATTCACATCACATAGTTCAATTTTTTCCCTTTTATTAACTCTCTTCCACCAAAGTACCAAACTACAATCAATCAGCAAACTACTCTCTTAAATCGCAATAATCGCCAAACAAGAAGTGTACAAAGATTAAAGTCGTTAAACAGTAAGCTTGCAAACAACAGATCACACAATCAAGAGTACACCGATATGAATGTAGCCAATTGTAGCCAATTGAATGTAGCCAAACCATGGTATCACATGACATTAAGGCTTGCACCAATTGTAGCTTGCAGTATTTCGGATGATTGTTGAACTCCCCAGAAAACGAATATAATTTGGGGTTAATTGCCTGAATATTCAGATTGAGGCTTTTAACTCTCTTCCACCAAATTACGGTATCAAGTGACATTAAGTAACCGATCAATGCCGAAATATGAGATCTGGCATGGGTCAACAAACGGAGTATACACTTGTGGAAGTTTGGGAAAAAAAAAAAAAGGTTATATTAGGCAGTTTCTCACAAAGTGTCTCCAAACTCTGGCACTTATGGACAAAATACCCTTGTTTTAATTATGTCCACATATTTTTCAAGCATAAATTTCCTTTTTATGCATATTTATATGTTAGCTTGCTTTGAAATGTTGACCTTCCTTATATTTTATAAACTTGTAAACTAGGAAGGGATTGAAATAATATTGAATAGGTAAGTTTTTGTTTTTTGGCAAGGGTAGAAAAGTATTTTCATAAGGGGGCACCATTGCTTCCCCCTTAGCTTTTACTCCATCCGTTTTTTTTAGATGTTCCATACCATTTTGGAACGGTTTTTAAGAGTTGATTGAGTTGAATAAAATAGTTGAGTAAGTTGGGTAAAAAGTTGAATAAGTTAGGTAAAAGAGTAAATGTGTGAATGAAATTTTATGGGAAATAGTAATTTTGGGTGAATAGATTGGGTAAAATAATGAAAGTTGACTTTAGAAATGAGTAATTCATTAATGTAAAGTAAATAAAGTAGGTAAAAGGTAAAAAAGTTATTTTTAGATTGGTTTGGAACATCTATTTGAAAACGGCCCAAAAAGGAAACTAGAACAACTAAAAAAAACGGAGGGAGTATAATAGAGATAATAAGAGAGTCAGTTTCATAATTGAATGTATACTTTTCAGAAGSTCGAACCAAAACTTCCACAAAGGCAGAGTTCGACAATGCCATACCCGAGAAAAACAGAGTGACTGCATCAGAAGTTCAAGCCTAAACTCTGCAAGAAATTTAAATTGCCATCAATTTCAGGTATTGACAAAGGAAATACAATATAAGTTTGTTGCTCATATAACAATACAACCATTAGATTCAGTATGCCAGCATTACAGGCAGAAAATAAGAAAAAGATAATTAAATTCTGCATGAGACTGACCTGTGTCTCGAATGCAAAGAAAAACATGGTCCACAACAATGGAGATTATTGAACGCCCAGCAGCTTCTGTAGATCGCTGAGGAAGCATAATGTAAACTTAAATGAGCCAGATGCCAATATAAGTCAATGTAAAATATATATATATATAGGTCAGGCAGAACCTGTTGCGCCCTCGGATCCACATCTCCTCTGTTAAGACAGACATACAATCCCGTTAAGAAGCGAAGCAAAGCTCGTAGTCCTGCTCAACAAAATTATTCTGTCAACAAAGAGAATATGTTAGAATGGAGTACAATTGAAGTGTGTATCCCTTAACCTGGTTCGCTCAATGCTGGACAAACAGCTTCAGTTATATGCAACCTGGCTTCAAGTCCCAGAGGATCATTTAGCGGAGTCCTCTGCACTGTTATCTGATGAGGAAAACACACAAGATGCTAAAAAAATGAGTTTATTGAACATTATCTGTAGATACATGGCATTCCAAAATGAAAGATGACAACTTACATAAGCCTGTCCTGAAATCCCCTCAAGAAAGCGTTCTCCGCCAAAGAATACACGTTTTGCTCCATCATCATCTCTACTATTAGCTCCCTCTTGACCACGATTATCCATAAACATGTCAGGGTGAGGAAGAAGATCAATGGACAAAGATCCCCATTCGAGTTTCTGGCAGCAAATAGAACAGATCATGAGGATTCGTGAAATTAAAGGTGGCTAAGCAATGGGTCAAATATCCAGAATATTGATAGACAGAACAGAATGAACAGCAACCCAAAAGAGCATAGAAGACAAGTTACTGGGGATACTCTCACCTACATATTACTAAACTGAACTTGTATTTTTTAAACTGAACGCGTCATTACTTAACTGAACTTTAATTACCAAACTGAACTTATTTTTGTTAAGTCCTTAGCCTTCTATTAATGACTGAATCTACAAAGAATAGGACTGAAGGAGCTGAAACCAAACATGGAAACCCGCATAGATGTAAGCAGATTTACTTCAATGACATTGCAAAGTTATATCTCGGAAWAACTTAAAACCTCAGAAAAGAAAATTGATTAGAACGGAATTTTGACACTTTAATTTAAAATATGACGATACATGAASGATCATTATTACTTTGAAAACATAGATGAAATCCTTGTTGTTGGAGAAATCCCTTGCTTCTTTAAGATTTACAACCTGCCAAAAATACATAGTATGCGTAAATATTGACTTCAGGTAAGGAAAATAAACGACAAAAACAACAGAGAGGGCCAGAACTACCAACCTCCCAGTTTTCATTAGTGGTGTAAAGTAGAAGATTACGCATAGTAATAGATGCCATTGGAGGTGTCCTACAAAAAAGAACATCGATAACGATAAACAAATACAGCCACCAGTAAACGTGTCGGGATTAAATGCTAGTCTTCTATGATATTCACACCAAAGACCGAAAGTTGAAGCTACCATGTTGCACCACCTTCGCGACGACCAGAACCTCGAGTCTCAAGTAGAAGATTTACAGTCTGTACTTCTATTGTCATCCCATCTGCAATCTGAAACAGAAGAGACAAAAAATAAGATAGAAATAACATACGACAGTTGGTATGACATGGCAGGGTAACAGGAAGTCGGGAACTCAGTCAAGAAATTAACTAAGGCTCATAGCCTCATAGTGTATAAGAAATTATGAATTTCTTGCATAGAAAAATTGTTTACACCAAATACATGCACAATGCATGAGAATTGGAGATTGTTGAAGAAAAACACTGATCAAATACAGAGACACCAATGGAAGAAAATGAATTTTAAGTGGTGAAATGTCTTTACAATTTCATCTTTCTTGAGCTATGAAACACCAACGCACAAGGAAACATATTTTTTAGGTGCAAACATTTAGGAYATTTTTTCAGCTGGAGACCTCTAGAGGCATTAGTTCAGATGGGAATATGGGACGTGGAATTATTTGATGGGGGAATTCCTTAAATATATCCATATCCCATGTTCGATGTTTTATGAGAAAAAAGATAGGGATGAAAAAGGTTATTAGTCGAAGTCAAAAAAAAAAAAAAGGTTATTAGTAAGTCTTTGGTAGGATTAAAGGGGGTTTAATCCCCATACATTCATATGATTCCGTGTCTCCTAAACAAACAAGGCAATTCTTTTTTAGGATCAATAATCCCCAACCCCATCTCTAATCCTTCTAAACAAACACCTCAAACAATAAACTTTATATTTCGTTGTGAAATAACTCAAACAGCTTAATTGAACTAGTTKTTCTTCTTGTTCAAGGTGAAAAAAAGGCATTGGCAACCAAATGTAGTCAAGAAAATAGTTTTACCTTATCAGCAAATCCATATCCAGCTCCCTTTGCTGAACTACTAGTCGACTGAGAGCTGCAAAAACATTTCCAAATATATGAAATAATTAAAGAACCAAACTACATTCCACCAACAAGCCACAAAGTTAGAGTCAACTTTTGACTCATAATCAAGAAAGCAATCAATTATACCTGCTGGAATTTTGACGCGAATCAGCATCTGCATTCTCTTCAAGAACCAAATCAAGCCTATCTATTTGCACAACAATCGGCTCAACTTGCACATTGCTTACTGACGGTAGCTATGATCAAAACAACAATTCAACCGATTGAATCAAAAGAAATATCTTCACCAAATTTAGAATGAAGTATGTATAGCACATCACACATTGACAATTTGACATGATTTTCAGAATAAACAACACTCCTATCAAATAGAATTTCCATTTCAAATCAATAATTCACCATTTCAACGAAATTACATACCACGATTTCTAGCTTCCCTACTTTCGCTGTAGTAACATTGATCGCAGGCGGCAATCCAAGGCTCGAATGCAAAGCATCTCCATCAATATCTAAATTCAAAGAACAAATCTTYAAATTCAATCCAAAACACCAAACAAAAACCTAAATAACACAATCAAAACCTCCTAAATCTCAGAAGTGACAGCATTTCTAGCTCAATTCAACTAATCAGGAACACAAATTTCGATAGAATTGCATCAAATCCAAACAATCAAAATCAAACAACAGCAAAAAGAACCTAAGTTGGAGAGCTGAGCAGTGCGCCCTTGCAACTTGAACTGATCTCTCGTGAACGATTTCAGCCAATACTTGAGCGTGTACTCCAATGCTCGCGCAATGATAGACTCCATTGTAATAATTCTTCTCCTCTAGATTGAGGTCTCTAGAAAGTTCTAGAAGCTGATAAAGGCGGTTTTCCAGACGCCGGRAAACCAGGAATGATCGCCGGAAAAACAGAATGGTGGAAGAATGAGGTGGAAAACGGTGGTTTTGTGCATGGAATGGAATGTGATGTGATGATTGTGCAATTGAAGAGAAGAGTGAGAGAGGGGAAAAGGAGGAGAGAGAAAAAAAAGGGAGGGGGAGGGAGTAGGCACGTGCGAGGAGAAAGTGAGAGGCACGTGTGCACGTGAGAAAGGAGGGTATGGTATGGGTATCGGATCTTGGGTGGTACAGCGGCAGGCAGGAGGTGCGCGCGTTTCGAGGACGTCTATGGAGAGTTTATTTGTCGGGATACGTATTTGAGAAGTTTTGTCGGCCTCGTCTATCAATTGTACTATTATTTTACAAGTTTTTCGTTTAGGGAATGTTTATCCCYAATACTCACACCCCATAATTCAGAGTCYGTCACATCARTTTTTACTTACTTTTTAATTATTGAGACTCATACAAGATTTTACACTTTATCACTAAGACTCCATTTGAGACTCACTTTTAAAATATCTYCAAACATTTTTTAATCTAWTAAATAGTCAAAATATCTTAAAACATTTTTTTATACACTTATTAATTGTATAAGGGGCCCCACATGAGTCTCAATGTGAGTTTTGTTTTMCAARACTCACTTTGAGACTCCCCTTAGTCATACACAATGTTATTGGGTGAGAYTCACCCAAGAGGCCAAGACTCCCATTGAGACTCATATTGAGACTTGGGATAAACATGCCCTTAGAGTCCCGAATATGGKCATGTTTATCGTAAGTCTCAATGAGATTCTCAAGCAAGTCTCRCCAATATTGTGCTTCAAGACTATGGGAGTTTCAGAGTAAGTTTTAAAAAACCAAACTCGCATTGAAACTCATGTGGAGCCCATTTCTCTTATAAATAAGTGTGTAAGGAAATGTTTAAAGATATTTTGACAATTTTATAGATTAAATAATGTTTTGAGATATTTTAAAGGAAAAATTAACAGGGATAATCCGACCTTTTAGTGGTCTTCCAAAAATAAATCGACCTTTCGATTATCCCAGAATAATTCGACCTTTGATGTCTGTCTTCCAAAAATGCACCCATTGACTTGCAACCGGTTCTTCCAGTTAAAATTAGATTATTTTTTAATTTTCCTTTTTTTAAATCCCCCTTAACTCTCTCTCCCCTTCCTCTTTCAATTCACTCTCTCTGCCATCTCTCTATCTCAACTCCTCTCTCTGTTTGCCATCTCTCTATCTCCCCTCTCTCTCCTCCCTTCTTTCCCTCCTACTCTCTTTCTCTCTCCTGCTACGGAGTAGTAGTAACTCGTGGTGGTAGTGGCAGTTCGTGGTAGGGAATTGGTGGCGATGAGGGGTGGTGATGGTCATGGCAGGTCGTGGCAGATGGGTGGTGGTCGTGGTAAGTGCATGAGATGGGTGGAAAGTGAGTGAGGTGGGTGGTTGTGTTGGTGGTGATGAGGAGTTAGTGGGTGATCGAGGTGGTAGGTGGTGGGATTATGAGGTGGCAGCGCATGTGAGTGGGTGAGGTGGGTGGTGAGTGGTTGTGGTGGCAGGTGGGGGCCTAATTTGGAGGGTGAGGGTGGTGCGTGGATGTGAGAGTGAGAGGAGGGTGACAGTATATGGTGATGGTGGGGTGTGGTGGTAGGTGGTGTGGTGGCAGATGGTCCGGTGGTGTGGTGGGGTGTGGTGGCAGGTGGTGGGTGGCAAGTGGTGGCGGTGGCAGGTTGTCGGCGGTGGAAGGAGGGAGGGAGGGTGAGTGAGTGGATGGAGGTTTAATTAAGTTTAATGTTGTTTAATTAAGTTTAATTAATTATATTTAGCTATAATTACAACCAAAGAGAAAGCGACACGTGACATATTAACCTGCTTATCAGGTGACAATGACTCACAAACCGGTTAGGGTACATTTTTGGAAGATGCCCTCCAAAGGTTGGATTATTCTGGGATAATTGAAAGGTCGGTTTATTTTTGAAAGACCACTCAAAGGTGGGATTATACCTGTTAGTTTTTCCTATTTTAAAAGTCAATCTCAAATGGAGTCCTAGGGATAAATTAGATGTATTAATGAATTGTTGTTCCTTTGACCATAAAAACAAAAACCAAATATTATTGGGAAGTACCTGACTATTATTATGTTTTGTTATATGGTACCACATAACTGAAATTCGGCAAAAAAAGTCTACTATCCGGTGTTGACCCATCTGATTTTGCCTTATGTTTGATGCGTATGAAACAAACACTTTAATTAACATTCACCTCCCTCTAATCTTCAATTACCTCTCCACTACCTATACTGCACAGCCTGCACTTTCATACCTTCTCCCTCCTCTTTCGCTATCTCATTAGCTCAGTAAATACTTCTCCATGAGTGCAATTCATCAAATGCTTTCATTGTTATAAGAGAGAAAATTACGAAATCCAAGAAAATGTTTTCTCTGCTATTAGCTCTGTTTCATTTGGTACRTTTTTCAGTTGAGCTTTCAATGTGAAGAACAACCCATAAAAGAAAGTTGATGTTTTTATGGCCAAGTTTGAGCTTCGAAAAATTGTCAAAGCTTAGTTTTTTATTATTGGGTTGCTTTAATTATGGCAAAAAAAATCAAAAATGGAAGTGGACCTTTTGTTTGGGTTTCAACAACGGAAGCATTTGATAAATCAAAATATAACACCATACGTCTACGCTTGCAACAATTTGATGAATTGAAAGCATGTGTTGTTGGGGAAGACATCTCAAATTATTTTAGACTTAGCAAGTATATCAAACAAGTAAATTAAAAACTAAAGCCCTAATTTTGCAAACCCCTTAATTGAAATTGAGAGATTGAAATTAAAAACGAAACTAAAAAATGAATTTAAAAAACACAAAATCTCACCTTCCAATTTGTCTCCAAACCCTAGTTTTAATTGAGAATTTAGGGAAAAATATATAACATGCGCATGGTTGGGGATAGATTAAGGTTGAAAGTGTGTTTCATGTATATGGTCAACGTCGGATAGTAGACTTTTTCACCGGATTTCACTTAAGTGGTACCATATAACAAAATATAATAATAGTTTGGTACTTCCCCACAATATTTGTTTACTTGGGTACTTCCCCCACAAAATACCCGATTACCTTGGTCCTTCCCCACAAAAAAAAAGCTTAAATGAACAAAAATTAATTAAGGAGTCGTTTGGTTGTCCCAATTCTCGAAAAATAAAGACTACGCATACAAGTCTTGTATAGCTTGTATGTGGCGATCCACATACAAGTGACGTGACAGCTACTCATTAGTAAATATAAGTGGGACATTAAGCATTTAATTATTTCCCTCCAAGATTTCCCCCTCTTTTCTTTTGGTTTAATGTGTTGGTATAATTTGATTGGTTAGGAGAAATTTCGTATGTGGAATTGTATGTATATCAAGATCCCCAATTTTCCATTGACAATCAAAATTCTAATGAATTTCATTTAGACATTGAAAAATTATGGGAATTTTTTACTTCCCACAATACACTTGGGTAAGTTACAATTCTCATTGAAATCTACTTCCCTCATTACCATCCAAAGAAATTTGTTAAATTCATAAATATAATGTTGAAATTTAATTCCTACAAATTAAGACTTCATTGAAATTGTCACTTCTCTAATTAACAAAATGACCCTTAAGCAAAAAAAAATATAATAAAATTATTACACTAGAGGGGTGTTTGTTTAAAGGATAAAAGAGAGGGACAAGGATTTTTAATCCCTCATCACCATTGTCCCATATTTGTTTGCAAGGAATTGGGTTTTGATATCGGATATAGATAAGAATAATTTTGCTCATGTCTCTCATCTTGTACGTGAGGGGCTGGGGCGAGTATTATGGGAGTGATCTTCTAGATTGTATTAATTTGGAATCGTCTGCTTAATTAAATAAAGGAAAATTTGCCAAAAAAGACCTTTTATATACATTTTTTTGTGAAAAAAGACCTTTTAAAAAATTTTATGTCAGAAGAGACCTTAAAACCAAAAAAATTTATTAAGAGGGACCTTGCTGGTGGTTTTAGCCTTTRACTGCATACCTCCGGCGTTGACCCGCCCATTGCTTATTATTTGCACTCCATTTCACCCTCTACACTCCACTCTACCTATTCCCTCCAAAAATATCTCCCAATTCTCTCAAATTCTTAAACCCTAAAACCATGCCCTTTCTCCTTCTTCTTGATAAACACTTGAGGATGTCGGACAACGAATTTCCGGATATGAAAAGTAGGAATTCAATAACTTTGAAACCAACTTAACATTGGCAACCACATTGTCATCATTCCCACAAACAACCCTAAAAGCCATGAATTGCCAGACTAATATTTTGGCATAATTCATTGTAAGTTCTTCAAAATAGCACAAATTAAATCAGACCCAGTAAAACCTAATTCCCGAGAAGCTCAATTTTAGGTTTCAAACGATTGTCAACCTTAAAACACAGAAATCGGGGATGATGACTACGAGTTTTAATATCAGATTGTTGAAACCCTAATCGTGAAAAAAATTGAATACAGAATGAGCATTACCAGTCGAAAATTGGACTGAATCATGAGTACGCCAGGATTTTACAATATTAGCAGAAAGAGATTGTTTTTGGGAAAACCCATTGATTTAACAAGAATTCGCAATTGAACAATTATGGTTACCTTCATCCTTGATTGAAGGGAGTGTCTGATAATGCAGCAATTGAAGACGCTGAAGCAAGTTGATGCTTCGAATAATTGCCATTAAAACTGCATATTTGCTTCTCATCTTGCTTATGGCAGTAGTTTATGCATCATGATGCTACTGAAATGAAAATTGCCAAGGAACTTGATGATTATTTGTCCAGATGAACAGTGCCATTGCATGGATAAATGCAGAGAAAAATGAAGAAGTGATTAAAAAAGAAAAAAATAGATGTTTTTGGAGGGAATAGGTAGTGTGGAGTGTGTCAGAGGGTAAAGGGAGTGCAAATAATAAGCAATGGTGGGTCAACGCCGAGGTATGCAATCAAAGCTAAACAACCACCAGCAAGTCTTCTTTAACAAATTTTTTTTGGTTTAAGGTCTCTTCTGACATAAAATTTTTTAAAGGTCTTTTTTCACAAAAAAATGATATACAAAGGTCTTTTTGGCAAATTTTCCTTAATTAAATGTGTGTTTCGATAAAAAAAACACTTTAATAAAATTCATTGACATCATAGAGAAAATTGGTTTACAAGGACACCGTGTTAGTAGAAACCTAAGAAAACATAAGGCACCAATGTTTAAAAACCATTACTTTTATCTTATATTATGTCATATTGAAATTTGTAATTTATTTTTTTCATTTTTGATCTATATATTTAATATAAATTTATTATTGTTTAGATTTATCCCGTGGAAAATTATAGTTTAGGTTTATGATATCTTCACTAGGATTGACTACATTCTTTTTTTAATATTATTAGATTTTTTTTAGATAATGATATTTTTTGATATTAATATATAAATTTGTAACACAAACATGAGATCATCGATTTTAATTGTTTCTTATTGGAATCCATTTACTACTTACTATAATTTTAGATTTGAAAAAAAACTGTGTGTTTGATTTTGAGATTTAATTTTATATAATTTTTATATAAATAAGTACGTAAACTAATTTTTTATTTTTAGGAAAAAATTGATTCTAATAATCCGACTTTGTCCATCCGCCCAAATAATCCCTACTCTTTATATTTCCATAATAAATCCGAACTTAGACCCCCATCGCACATTAACATACCCATTACATATTTAAACCTGCTACAAGTAACAACCGATTCCTCCTTAATTATTATTTATTTTTTCATATTAATCTGAACTAGACCCTATCCCACCGGTTGTTACCCTTAGTAGTAGGTTAAATACTGATAACTAGTATGTTAATTGAAGATGAGGATCTAAGTTCGGATTATACCGGAATATTAAGATAGGATATTACGGGCGAATGCAAAAGTTCGGATTATATTAGAATCAAATTACTATCTAATAACATATACTAAAGCAATCCCCACCTCTTCGTATTCTCCCTCCCACAATTTCCCTCCCTCCTCACTTTATGAATTTTTATATTATTATTATATATTTATTTGATTATTATTATTATTATTATTATTTATATTATTATATTATTACTTATTATTATTATAATAATATATTATTATCTATATTATTATTATTTTAAATTTATTGCATAAAAATTATAAAAAAATTTAAAACGTTAAAATTGTTACTTTGGATAAAATTTTAAAACATTTATTAATTATATACATATATAATTCTATTATCATCACAAATAAAAATTATTAGTCTTCAAAAAATTTATTATGAAATAATTACATTTTTAAAATATAAGTTTTGCTTTTTTTTATTTACGTATTTCGTATTTATTTAAAAGCGAGCATTTGCTCGGTATATCTAGTTTCTTATATAAATCTAAACACAATGAATTTTATTTTTCCCTCTGCTTCAACACTCCTTTTCTTGCTGTCAATTTCATTAATATTGGCGGTTCAATAAAATACTAATATACTCAATGACATTATCTCCTTTCTAATACTTATTTTAAGAAAAATGAAAGAATAATCCCAACTATTTGGTTCTCTATAATAATCCTAACTTTAATTTATTATTTTAAATAATCCTAATTATACTACCTAATCTTCTCCTAATGTCCTTTGTCATTGACTGGTTGAATAGTAATCCCAACCTATTTTCCCCTCCACTCCCCTTAATTTTGTTAATCATAATTTAGAAAATAAAAAACCCTATTTTCTTAAATATTACGCTTAAGACTTTTTCGTTCTATCTTTCCCCTCCATTACGCTTACTGTTCCATTGAAGAAGCACAAGCAGTTTCTTGTTGAAAGAGTTAGCAGCGCATCAAATTAATTGGATCAGATAAATTTCTTCTTCCTTTAATTGTTTAATTTTTCCTCAATTATGTGGCTGTCGAATTTTTTCTTGTTCTTTTTTCGTGTATTTTTTGGTTTCGTTTGTTCTTGTTGTTCTTCTGTTTTCGTGCTTTGTAATTAATTGTTTGTTTGTTAATTTTTTTAATTCGTGATGTTGTTTCGTGATGTGTGCATGTGTGCATTGTTGTTAGTTTGTATTTCTTTAATTTTGTGGCTGTCAAGCAGTTGTGTATTCTTTTGTTTGTGAAGTTGAATATTGTCTAGTTGCATTGTTATTCTATTGCTATCAAGTGGTGTATTGATATTGCTGTCAACTTGCATCTTTTGTATATTTATGATTTCTTTAATTGTGTTGTGTTGATGTTGTCCTGAATTGTGTTGTTCTGTTTATGTATTTGTAAATGTGTAGTTATGGACAATGTGACACTAGAATTTTTTCATTGAGGTGATTTCAAGAAAGCTGTCTAATGGTATTCTAGTGGGGGGGGGGCAGGTGAGAGTTTTACAGTGACCCTGATGAGCTTTGCTTTGGTATTGCGGAATTGGGTTGGTAAGTGTTGAAATTATGATCAATGGAATTGATTTATTACCTAATACCTGGTAGTACTTATGAGAAGGTTATGTGATCCCAAGTTAGGGAATGGGTGAAATGTGGATGAAATGTAGGTGCTGTAACCTCTTTGTTGTTCACAGCAATGTGGAGCTTCATTCTTGTGCAAGGATATTCATCACAAGTTTGTAGAACTCAGTACCTAGGGCTAATAAGCTGCCTATCAAAAGATTTCATGATCTTAAGAAGCCTACATCAGTTGTTATTTTCAACACAAGAATCAACTACTTTGACTAAGACTTCAACTACCTTCGCTAGCACTCCTGCTCCAGATGCTATGAATGGACAGATCCTAGACCCGAGAGTCCAATCCCTCTTAATGATCTTCTGCAAGGATTTGATGATGATGATTTGATGCAGGAAAGCTTGAGGTATTTGGGATGATGATGATGATGACTTTGATGATGAGTCCATCCCGAGGGTGGTGACAATTCATGATGATGATGATGATGCGTCTGATTCTGAGGATGGTTTTGAGATGATGATATGCATGGATTCTATGGTGATGACTTAGATGATTGAGAGACACCCCAGACCTAGATTGGCCTGAATCAGATCTCACAGAAAGGTGAGAAGCCATAAGCCGACGATAACACATAAACAAAAAAAAGGAGATGGAAGGCCAACACGAAGACAGGTGAAGAGGAAATGGAGTTGAGTTTGAAGGTAGGAGATGAAGAGAAGCTCTATTTAATAAGAAAAGAGGGATGAAGTTGGTGAGGTGAGAGTAAATACCATCCAACGGTCCAAAACAACAAACAATAAAGGAGAATAAAATAAAAAAAAGGAAAAAAAAGGCATTAACCGRCTAGTGTAATGGGTGACMTGTTTCAACAGGTTAAAAAAACTTTAGGACCATTAGGAGAAGATTAGGTACATAATTAGGATTATTTAATAATAAATTAAAGTTAGGATTATTATAAGAAGAACCCAAATAGTTGGGATTATTCTTTTCAATAAAAATTGACATATTATTTATACTAGTGTATACATATTATTTATTTGTCAAGTTGAAAATAAAAATTGACAGAAAGTATAAAAATACAATATACAAACTAGTTTAAAATTGATCTTTAATATAAAAGTAATCTCTAATGTCTTACAAGTGTTAAAATAAATAAAATATTTGTTGCACACTTAGAATGCAAACAGCCAAGCACACTATGTGTGAATAAGTGCRGCCAATCCCAAAGAAGAGGGGAAAACAAGGAAAATTTCCTCCTATACTCATGARATTATGCCTAATAGTTCATATACAATTGATGTATTGGAATTGTCTCGAGTAATCTTGAGATTAGGCTATAATAGCTTACATGTCCTTATGAGTCTAGATACTGATATTCGCCCCCCCTTCTTAAAGCCAGTTATATCACTATACCACAATATAATTGGTTGAATTYTAAAGAACAATTGGTTCAAATAATGCATACGATCTCAATTTTTAAAWGACATAAGCCATTTTCCGTGCTCAAAATACTCACCAAAATATTTTTTTTCATTGTCAAATAATTTTCTTTTATACTTCTAGATTTTTTGGAATTTTCTATGGTTTTTTTACGCATTTTAAGCCATTATTTAAATTTAATTTTTTTCAAGAATTATCAAACCAATTTCAAATAACATGAAATTTAAATACAATTCATAACAAATTAATCCATATTTTTTCCACAATTTTTTGTTTAGTGGAATCAGTTTATACAACTTAAAGAAAAAAACGAACACGAACAAAAAACGCACAAATTAAAATAAGAAGTTTCCATGCAATGAACCTAAATATGAACCCTTCCCCTTTCTTAGAAAGCAACATATCAAAAAATCATGGTGAAATATCAACTGAAGATAATTTAAATGGATTTTGCAAATCAATCAAGCAAACAAAAAAGGGAAGAAATCGCGAAAAAAAATATCAAAAAATAACAATAAAGGATATTTGGGTAGTATTACAATCAAGTGGGCGGTATTATACCCAAAAATGTGCCTTTGACATGACTTTACACTATAAATAWGAGCCTCGTGAACTCATTTTAGAAGAACTCATACTTTGCAACGAAGCTCTGGTCGATTTATTTCTCAAAAACACTTTCAAAATCAAACCAATCAAACACATAGGTTCTAATTAAGNACACTTTAATAAAATTCATTGACATCATAGAGAAAATTGGTTTTACAAGGACACCGTGTAGAAACCTAAGAAACATAAGGGCACCATGTTGAAAAACCATTTATTTTATCTGGTATATTATGTCATATGATAATTGTAATTTATTTTTTTTCATTTATTGATCTATATATTTAATATAATTTTATTATTGTTTAGATTTATCCCGTGAAAAAATTATAGTTTAGGTTTATGATATCTTCACTAGGATTGACTACATTCTTTTTTTTAATATTATTTAGATTTTTTTTAGATAATGATAATTTTTTTGAGATTTAATATATAAATTTGTAACACAAACATGAGATCATCGATTTTTAATTGTTTCTTATTGGAATCAATTTACTACTACTATAATTTTAGATTTGAAAAAAAACTGTGTGTTTGATTTTGAGATTTAATTTTATATAATTTTTAAGATAAATATGAGGTACGTAATACATAATTTTTATATTTTTTAGGAAAAATTGATTCTAATAATCCGAACTTTTGTCCATCCGCCCATAATAATCCCTACTCTTAATATTTCCATAATAATCCGAACTTAGACCCCCATCCGCAATTAACATACMCAGTTACATATTTAACCTGCTACATAAGGTAACAACCGATTTCCTCCTTAATTATTTATTTATTTTTTCATATTTAATCTAAACTTAGACCCTAATCCCACCGGTTGTTACCTTAAGTAGTAGGTTAAATATGTAACTAGGTATGTTAATTGMAGATGAGGATCTAAGTTCGGATTATTACGGGAATATTAAGAGTAGGGATTATTACGGGCGGATGGGAAAAAGTTCGGATTATTAGAATCAAATTTACCTATCTAATAACTTATACTAAAGCAATCTCCACCTCTTCGTAATCTCCCTCCCAAATTTCCCTCCCATCCTCACTTTATGAATTTTATTATTATTATTATTATTATTATTTTATTATTTAAATTTATTATTGCATAAAAATTATAAAAAAATTTAATTAACGTTAATAATTGTACTTTGGATAAAATTTTAAACATTTATTAATTGGTATACATATATAATTCTATTTATCATCACAAATAAAAAATTATTATGTGCTTCAAAAAAATGTATTATGAAATAATTACATTTTTAAAATATAAGTTTTGCTTTTTTTATTTACGGTATTTCGTATTTTATTTAAAAGGCGAGCATTTGCTCGGGTATTATCTAGTTTCTTATTATAAATTAAACACAATGAATTTTATTTTTCCCTCTTGCTTCTAACACTCCTTTTTCTTGCTGTCAATTCATTAATATTGGTCGGTTCAATAAATACTAATATACTCAATGACATTATCTYCTTTCTAATACTTTATTTTAAGGAAAAATTGAAAAGAATAAGCCCAACTATTTGGGTTCTTCTTATAATAATCCTAACTTTAATTTATTATTAAATAATCCTAATTATGTACCTAATCTTCTCCTAATGGTCCTTTGTAATTGTGACTGGTTGAATAAGTAATCCCAACCTATTTTCCCTCCACTCCCCTTAATTATTGCTTAATTCATAATTTAGAAAATTAAAAAACCCTATTTTCCTTAATAATATTACACTTAAGACTTTTCGTCTTCTATTATGTTCCCCTCCATTACGCTTACAATTCCATTGAAGAAGCACAAGCAGTTCTTGGTTGAAAGAGTTAGCAAACGCATCAAATTATTAGATCAGGTAAATTTCTTCTTCCTTTAATTGTTTAATTTTTCCTCAATTATGTGGCTGTCGAATTTTTTTTGTTCTGTTTTCGTGTATTTTTTGGTTTCGGTTTTGTTCTTTGTTGTTCTTCTATTTTCGTGCTTTTGTAATTAATTGTTTGTTTGTTAAATTTTTTTAATTCGTGATGTTGTTTCGTGATGTTGTGCATGTGTGCATTAGTTTGTAGGTTTTGTATTTCTTTAATTCTTGTGGCTGTCAAGCAGTTGATGTATTCTTCTTTTTTGTGAAGTTGGAATATGTTAGTTGCATGTTATTCTAATTGCTATCAAGTGGTGTATTGATATTGGCTGTCAACTTGCATCTGCTTTTATAGTTTATGTTTTCTTTTTGTTGTTGTCTGTGATGTTGTCCTGAATTGTGTTGTTCTGTTTATGTATTTGTGATTGTTGTGTTATGCGAATGTGACACTAGAATTTTTTCATGAGAGTGTTCAAAGCGTATAATGGTCTTATGGGGGGGGGGGGGCAGATGTGAGAGTTTTACAGTGGACCACTGATGAGCTTTGCTTTGGTATTTGAGGGAATTGGTTGGTAAGTGTTGAAATATGATCAATGGAATATGATTTATTACCTAATACCTGGTAGTACTTATGAAGGAGGTTATAGATGATCCCAAGTTAGGGAGATGGGTGAAATTGTGAATGAAGGTGGTCTGTTAACCTCTTTGTTGTTCACGCAATGTGGAGCCTTCATTCTGTGCAGAATATTCATCACAGTTTGTGAGAACTCAGTACATAGGGCTAATAAGCTGCCTATCAAAAGATTTCATGATCTTAAACCTACATCAGTTGTTATTTCAAACACAGAATCAACTACTTTGCTAAGACTCATACTACTTTAGCACTCCTGCCAGATGGCTATGAATGGACAGATCCTAGACCCGAGAGTCCAATCCCTCTTAATGATCTTCTGCAAGGATTTGATGATGATAGTTTTGATGCGGAAAGCTTGAGGTATTTGGGATGATGATGATGATGACTCTTGATGATGAGTACATCCGAGGGTGGTGACAATCATGATGATGATGATGATGCGTCTGATTCTGAGGATGGTTTGAGGAGATGATATGCATGATACTGATGGTGATAAGACTTAGATGACTTTGAGAACACACAGGACCTAGATTGGCCTGAATCAGATCTCACAGAAAGGTGAGAAGCCATAAGCCGACGATAACACAGCTAAACAAAAAAAGGAGATGAAGGCCACACCGAAGACAGTTGAAGAGGAAATGGAGGTTGGAGTTTGAAGGTAGATGAAGAAGCTCTGATTAATAGAAAGAGGGATGAAGTTGGTGAGGTGAGAGTAATACATCACGCCACAAGCAACAACAATAAAGGAGAATAAAAATAAAAAAAGCGAAAAAAAAAGCATTAACCGCTAGTGTAATGGGTGACCTGTTTCAACAGGTTAAAAAAACTTTAGGACCATTAGGAGAAGATTAGGTACATAATTAGGATTATTTAATATAAATTTAAAGTAGGATTATTTAAAGAAGAAACCCAATAGTTGGATTATTTTTTCAATAAAAATTGACATATTTATTACTACTAGTGTATACATATATTTATTGTCAAGTTGAAAATAAAAATTGACAGAAAGTATAAAAATAAATACATATACTAGTTTAAAATTGATCTTTAATATAAAAGTAATCTCTAATGTCTTAAAAGTGTTAAAATAAATAAAATATTTGTTGCACACTTAGAATGCAAACAGCCAAGCACACTATGTGTGAATAGTGCAGCCAATCCCAAAGAAGAGGGAAAACAGAAAATTTCCTCCTATACCATCATGAGATTATGCCTAATAGTTCATATACAATTGATGTATTGGAATTGTCTCGAGTAATCTTGAGATAGGCTATATAGCTTACATGTCTTTGAGTCTTAGATAGATATTCGCCTCCCCCTTCTTAAAAGCCAGTTATATCACTATACACAAATAAATTGGTTGAATTCTAAAGAACAATTGGTTCAAATAATGCATACGATCTCAATTTTTAAAAGACATAAGCCTTTTCCCGTGCTCAAAATACTCACCAAAATATTTTTTCATTGTCAAATATGTTTCTTTATACTTCTAGATTTTGGAATTTTCTATGGTTTTTTTACGCATTTTAAAGCCATTATTTAAATTTAATTTTTTTCAAGAATTATCAAACCAATTTCAAATACATGAAATTTAATCAACAATTCATAACAAATAATCCATATTTTTCACAATTTTTTGTTTAGTGGAATCAGTTTATACAACTTAAAGAAAAACGAACCGAACAAAAACGCAAAATTAAAATAGAAGTTTCATGCAATGAACCTAAATATGAACCCTTCCTTTCTTAGAAAGCAACATATCAAAAAATCATGGTGAATATCAACTGAAGAATAATTTAATAGGATTTTGCAAATCAATCAAGCAACACAAAAAAGGGAAGAAATGCGAACAAAAAAAATATCAAAAAAATAACAAGAGGATATTGGGTAGTAATTACAATTCAAGTGCGGTATTATACCCAAAAATGTGCTTTGACATGACTTTACACTATAATATGAGCTCGCTGAACTCATTTTAAGAAGAACTCAGTACTTTGCAACAGAAGCCTGGTCGATTTTATGTCTCAAAAACACCTTTCAAAATCAAACCAATCAAAATTTGTCTAATTTAAGCTTTTTAAAAGCAATTGTCAAGGATTGTTTCGATCACAATGCTTATCGTGTAATGATATAGCTCCAAAACCCATACAAACATTTCTCTTCTCTCTTTTATTAATCTTCCATTGTTTTAAGAAAAATTTGGGGATAATATCTAGTTCGGGACTTTTTTTTGAAAATAACATAAGGTTCGAGTTATTTTACGTACTTAAATACCTACTTTTGTCAAAAATCGTTGTTAATTAATACCTACTAATGTGATTTTCCTCCAGAAACTTAACTTCGACCGTTAACTATTGGGGCCCTCCTAATTAACCCCCCCCTTACTTCCGGCCACTGCACCCCCTCATCCACGACCACGGCCGCCTCAAGACCACCCATTCACCCCATCCCACATTGGCATCCCAAACCACGCACTGCCCGCATCCAGACACCTACTCCACCGCTTCCACTCTCATATCTCATAGCAACCATCTCACCACCTCTCATTACCCACTAGTATCACCCTCACTACCTCCTCACCACCAACACCATCTCACCACCTCAAAGAAATTTACCCAAAAAACACCAAAAACTCTCAAATATCACCATTATTCAAACATTCAAAAACAAAAAAATTACACAAAATCACAAAAAGAAGAAGATAAATTACTAACAAAAGTTGGCCAAAAATCAACAAAAATCTGGAAAAAATCATCACAAAAATGCTCAAAATACTGTTATTATTGGAAATGAGAGTTTGTTCCTTCTAAGAGAACTCAAGCTCTTCGTCAATGCCATTATCTGTATTCCTTTGGTTAATCACCAGAAATCAGCAAAACTTTCCAAAATAAAAACTCAAACAAATTTATAAAAATTTGAGAAAATTTTATTGTGCGAAGATCTGGAAGAAACATAAGTTATCGAAGATTCAATGAATAATCCGCTAATAAGTTGATGATAAAGTACAAAATTGATGAATCTAGGGGAAAATTTGATCAAAATAAATGATGTAATGAAGAAGAAAGAAGAAATAAAAGAATGAAATGGAGAAAAATGAAGAAGATGATATCGGGATCGAAATGAGGGATTTAAGGGAAAAAATAAGAAGGGAAAATCGTCATTTCATATGAGCGGCTCTATTAAGTTTTGGAAGATCTGTTAGTAGTGTTGATTAACAAAACTTTTGGGAAAGTAGGTATTTAGTTATAACTCCTGAACCTAAGTATTATTTCAAAAGAGCCTATAACTAGATTTATCCCAAATTTCTCTTTATCTTTATTTTTACTTTTCATCATTTAGTCATCTAATATGGATAATATCCTGGAGGTAGTGACTGGGGGTTGGTCTATTCCTTGGTTTATCGTGACTTTTGTTGGAGGGAGTAGTTTTAACTATTGTTTTCCTCTCCCCCGTCTTGGGTTGAGCCCTCTAACGTGTGATAGTTATCTGTCAATCTACGTCTCTTGGGTTTTAGTTTTTTTAAATAAATTTACCCCTTGCGGTGGCTTCTTATTGTTGTTATTTTGTTTTTTGTTTATGCATCTCCTCTAGATTTAATCAAATGGAGTTAGCGTGTTTAGGTTATTGTGTATGGGTTTCTCTTTGGATTGTGAAGGTCCGACCGCGTTCAGTTGGCGAGTTGGGATATTAATTGATTGGCAAGTATGTTATTCAATTACTTTAAAACAATTATTAGCTGATTCGCGACTCACAGATAGTATTATTTGCGATGAAGAGTTTTTTTTTAAGGCTTTACTGTTTCAAAAATTTAACAATCATAGGATGTATGTAGTTTTTTGGATAGGTAATATTCGTATTGTCGATTAATTCTACGAATTGGATTGTAGGTGTCGTTTGGTCTTGTCATCTTTGATTAATGAAATCTTTTAGTTTTCGTGTAAAAAATATGGAATAATTAATCGGATTCAACATCAATAACATTTCAACTTGTAAATATTTAACGTAGTGAATTTTTTCTTTTCCTAATTCAATTAAATATGCCATAAAATTTTGCAAGCGAACGAATCAAGGGTAGTTCTGTTTTATTCTATTTAACTTCTTTTCGTTTTCTTTGGATAAACAACAGTCTTTTGCAAAGCGAACTTTTCAATACTAATTCTTGTTTTTATTCACGTTCTTGGCAGCAATAAAGGGTAAGTTTCTGACTTTCTGTATATAATCCATTCTTATTCAAGTATATATTTTCAATCACMTTTGTTTTTGATAAACAAGTACTATTAATTGTTTGTTGTCACGCCTAATAAGACAATCATGGACAAATGGTTTAGATAATCTTGACTTAAATCAAAGCGACAACAATTATTTAGTCTTTATGCACATTAATTCAAACTCGCCTAGATTTCTTTTTGCTATTAAGCTTTAACACGGAAATATCTATGTTGTTCAATATTATAATGGTGAATTTGTAATTGAGATCGAGTAAAGCCCGCTAGATTTGCACCGAGGTGGTGGTGGTGGTGGTGGTTCTCCCTTACCCTTGTCCTCAAATCCATAACTTTGGTGCATGACCAAACCTTGGAGTCCTTAGACTTACGTTGTGTCTTGGCAAGGCATAATAACGGGTTTCGTACCTCTCGGAAAGACTGCAGTGGCGACTTCCTTTATTCGATTTTCGAATATCCACGATCCTCTACGTCAAGCTTACTCACGCTATACTAAATACAAGTATTTAATAACTTGTYCCTCGCATTCGTAGGACTCGAGGGCATCCCCTCGTGACCCTAAACCTATGGCCTACAGTGTCTAATGGTTGTTAAGATTCCGTTAGGTTTCCATCCACTTAACCAATAAAACTAACTAATTAAACATTAAACTGTTAGAACTAACTAATTAAATGTTCAAACACTTAAAACTAACTAATTAGCTTTACCATCTTCCTTCTTCCTCCGTTGCTATCCACCATTGGCCCACCTTGCTCTAAAAACCCAAACAACCATGAGCCCAGTTCAAACCACCAAGACCCACACCCACCCAAAACACAATGTGCATGCCCAATTCGAACCACTCTTTGAGCCACCCAATTCAAACCCTGACCCACAACCCTCACAAATCCTGATTCGCCCAATTAACCACCAAACCCTCCTACAATTTGACCCACAACCTAGAYCAACAAGAAACTTAACCATGAACCATTACCCACTAGTCCACTACCCACAACTATTACCAACAAACTCGTTTTCTGCCCTTCAATTTTAAGATCCAAAAATCCATTTTTTTTCCAGAATCCCTTACTTTGCAAGAATCACCTCATTATCAACTACCATTACACTAAAATCACAAGAWCATGGATCAAGACTACATCTTTAAATTTGTCACGAGTCCCATTGTTCTTTCTGAAAACGTCCTCAAAAAAACTCAATGTAAGCTTCTCAACTGGAATGATAAGGATGAAGTGTCATAGATAATGGAGTCATCCATGAAAAGAATTCACCTCGCTTGTCAACAAGTAAATCAAATCTATGTCGCTTTAAGCACATTCCTGAAATGCCATATTGGTGTTATTGTTTCTCAAACTCGCCCAAAGCACCTAATAAAATACTCACAAATTTCCCACAACAACAAAGAGTGAATTTGTTAAATTGTTGTGTATAGTTGGTCCAATTTCAAATTTATTCAAATTTGAGTTTGTTGTGTTGTGTTTCAATGTTGTTTTGTTGTGACAGCAGAGAAGAGAAGGAATGGACCAGGATCGAGAAGAAGGAGGAACGGAGAAGAAAATTCAAGTAAAAGGTGTAATCTTAACATTTTAGTATAAAGCATGTCAGTTATATAACTAACCTTGAAGGTAGTCGAGAAATTCTCATCACCTCAAGAGTATATAAGCTATTAGCGGCGAACTTAGGAATATTAGGAAATTCTAAAAAAATTGACATCATATACAATATGATATCCATGAATGTTGGAAACATGAATAATGTCATTTATTTGATATAGATAAGTGATTGGCACTGAGGACTAGTACAAAAGTCCACTAGTTTTTTTTACATCAGATTTAGTTCTTTATAGACTTTTTTTTTTTTTGACGAAATGAAAATTTATTGCTCAGTCTGAAATACAAAGAATACCTACTTGTACCTCTTCAATCCAAATTTCAACTTTATTGAGTTAGAATATATTCTATAAGTTAGATACGCTGTATTCAATCACTGATAAAATGTCCCACTTATAGTAGCCCCTTATATTTGATTAAAAAAATTAATTTATATGGGAACCACCACTTTATACCAATTACCCCAAAATTCCTCCCAATGGACTAAATGAATCCACTAGGCCTAATATTGATACTTTCTCCTGTATGTCTGTGTTTCAAAAATTTGTTATTTACTATTAAAAATAAGTTTTACAGTGGGCTTACAAATACATACATACCATAATTGTATTTGTATACATAGACATCTAGTGAGAGATAGAAGTAACGAGAATACCTATGTGCATGACGATCTGTTCAAGCATCGTGGTCGGTTATCCACCCCATGAGCGTAGAAATACCCTTCTACCATCAAGAATAACACCACAAAAGACTATTGTATTCTTTAAATACGACGTGAGCAAGATATTATAGCGACTACAAAAAAGACACCCAAATCGTACAAAATTTGTGGCACATATAAATAATAACTTAACCATAATACATTCAGTTAAGAGAAATAAAACGACGACAAAATAACTACATATCAATTCCCTTTGGATGACAGAAAAGTAACAGCATATCAACTAGTGATGGATAACAAATTGGTCACTCAATATTTTAATGAAAATTAACAGTTAATAAAGGAAAATGGAAAATTTCTAAGCTAATACCATGAAGTTTACACTTCTAAGCTATCTCAAGTTTTGAAAGTTCTAAACTGTACCCATGAACTTCTTCATTTTATCAGCTAACCCCCCTAGTTCTTCTGTATATTGTTAAAAATACTGTTAACTTAATTTATTTATTAAAAAAAATAATAAAATACCCACCCTAAATTCCCCATAACCACCACACCTTGCTCATCTTTCTCTCTCCTATCGACCACGAATCACACTTCCCAATCACCACCCCACCTCTTTTCTCTCCTTTCACCTCGATCGAACCTACAACAACCAACCTGTTGCTCCACCCCTAACCACTAGCAATTTCAACCCTCGAACTCCACGCCCTCTACTGCTCCGCAGACTATTACCACTCGTCACTCCCTCCATACCTCTGTATTACAAAAATTCTCCAATAAGCTAACATATTTACACTTAATTCTAAACAACAACAATCAAAACACACCACTATCCAAATAACAAGGAATTAACATAAAAACAAACTCTCTCAAAAGATAAATCCCAAATGAATATACATAAAAGGCAACTACATATTCAATTGAAGAAAAACAAACAACAAAAACCAATAATTAAATTTCTTTATTAACATCTAGGTATATTTAAGAGCAAGTTTTCGATAACATCGTTTCAGGCCGACCTTAAGAGGTGCTGTCCATGGGCAACCGCACAGGCCCTTATTGTGGGGCCCACATATTAAACAAAGCTTATGTTAAAAATAAAAGCTGCTTACAGCCTACACGATCATGATCATGCATCATATTCATTCAAGGGCATTCATTGCATATCTTCATTCACTTATTCCATATTCCATTCAACAATTACGAAACTCCTGACTTCCTCTTTCTTATTTTTTTCCTTTTTTCAGTTTTCTTCAATTCACATATAACACTCCAGTTATCCTAATAACTCTAGAATCTCTTCAACGTTTATTTTTTTTCTCATTATATTTTTCCCAAAATTAAACATACTCATTATTAGGCCCGCCTATATTTTTCAATATCCAGTAATCTCCAAATGTGTTAAAGACAACTCAAATTGAGTCGAGATTAGAGCAATTAATACAAAGAATTGGTCACAATTGAGAGCAAGTGCAATTAGTCGAATTGTAATTTCAAGTGGTGGAATTCGAGGTTTATCAACAATTTAGAGTTGAAAGAGTTCATGACAATTGGACAAATAAATCAGGTTTTGCTCGTTACCTCTGTTGTTGTGTGTATAATTAAATGTTATATGATCTTTATGTCATGCTTGTTTATTGTTTAGTTGTTGAAGTTTGATTTTTTTGGTTAATTTTCTGAGATAATTATTAATATTGTTGTATTATTTCTGTTTAAACTTAAATTATGAAGCATAGAGAAAATATGAATCAGGTTGTGAAGCAGTAAAAAGGAAAAAAACAAAGAAGAGCGACTCGATCTCAAAGAGAGCAAGTTGAAAACTTTCTAAACAATCTGATTTTTCTGCTCCTAAATGCAAATAGTGCCAATGTGATGAGTTTAATACCATGAAATAACTCTATGCTAGAGTGCCATCCAGAAATGGATCAATGACAATATGTCACAAGTCATTAGATGATGAAAATCATGAAATTGAAACTAAATTGATAATGAATTGTTAAAAATTCGAAATGATGCGAGAATGATGGTGATAATTTTGATAGTAATGTTATAATCTCAAGTGCTGCAAAAATGTCAAATGCTGTAAAATATGTTAAAAATAGACTTGATGTATATGATCTAGAACTTGGGATGTTATAAACGAAATGTGTTATTTTTAGCAGTAAAAATGTCCTAAAAAGCTTATCGTTTGGAGAAATGTGTGCTTGACAAAACAGGGGAGACATTTTTCTACTTTGTTTTACACTAGAGTTTTCCAAATGGGAAATGTGACGAGAGTGTTGCTTACTCAAAAGAACGCTGAATTTTCTGTTTTGCTGTAAACTGTTAAGAAAGGGTTGTAGAGCCGAAAGCAAATGAGTGGTTAATGATTGGAACACTTTAGTGTTAGAATAAGAGCTGAAATAGTATGGAATGTCCAAATAGACCCTTGGGTATGTCTGTAACTACGACTAAGCTGAAGAAAGGGAAAACTATTTCGTCAACACAGCTCGAAGGCTACTACAGCGCAAAGAAAGGAGCATGGAACAAACGTCTCATTGGAGAATTATTATATTGAGAATTTGTGTGGAAACTATTTAGCATGTTGGTTCTTATGAAATATTGATGACAGATATAGGGAAATTTTCTGGCATTGATTGAAATGTAGCGAATTGATCATTATGTCAAGAGCATGTTAGACCATTGTTAACGATAGAGATCATATTCATTATCTGTCACAAAATTCAAAATGAATTGATTTTGTTGCTTGCAAATGTGATTAAGTCTAAAATGTTATGAAAATTAAGAGGCTAAATATTTTCTGTGATACTTGATGTACTCCCGACATTACCACCAAGAAACAATTCTGTATTTTGAATATGTCGATGTTTCTTCAAATGTGTGTAGATAGAGGAGTCCTTTTTAGGGTTTTATCTGTGAACGACATACTAGTCAGGGTCTTTTTGATGTTTTAGTACATAGCTACATTTCTTGATCTTAATATAGATGATGTGCGTTCAAAGTTATGATAATGGATCAATATGAAAGGAAAAAACCAAGAGTGCAAAGAAAACTTTGACATCAATCTAGAGCTTTAACACTCATGTGGGCTCATAGCCTTAATTTGATGTTGTGTATTGGCCACTAATTCGAGAAAGCTAGGGACTTTTTTGGTATAATTCAACGAATTTTATACAATGTTTGCAAATCAACAAAGAGATGGGAGATTTTAAAAAAAATGTGAAAGAATATACTCCTAAATCAATGCTTCTACTCGTTGGAGAGTCGCGTTAAGATTGTGAAAGCAAGAAGATTGCAAAGTCGATTATTGAGAAGCTTGTTTGAAGTGGCCTGATAATTGACTACTGACTATCTATCTAAAGTGAAGTTAAATCTTTAGCCAAAAGAACTTGGTATTTTGAGTTTATAGTTGCTATTGTTACTTGGTATGAGTTTGTTATGCAGCTGTGAAATTCATTTAGCAAGAAATTGAATCAAAAGACATGCTGTTGTTGTGTTGCAGCATAAATGTTAAGAAGTTGTGCATTTTTAAAGAGTATAGAGAAAATGGTTTTCTAAGTCTCTTGAACTTGCTAAGCAAATTGCAATGATATGGATGTTGATCAAGCGTTGCCTCAAAAACGCAAATTAAAAGAAAAAGACAATTTGATGAGAGTTAGATGATGATCAAGTGTACTCTCTGCAGGGAGTCTTTAGAATTAATTTTTTAAATTGCATCATGATCAATGCATTGTGTCTCGATAGGAGGTTTGAACAATATGACAAATATGATCTTTGTTTGGTTTTCTGTTTCTTCTGACAATTTGAAAATAGAGATTCTAGCCTAAAATCTTCTTTTATCGTTTGCGAGCATGCACAAGATGTGATAAATGTGATATAGATGCTTGTGACTTATATGTGGATGAAGTTGCTTCAACAATTTTGCCTACTGAAAATATAGGGCCACTTGATATTAAAAATTTAAAACGTGTGATTGTTTTTCCCAATGCTACATTGCTTACAGGATATTGTTAACAATCCCGTCAGCGAGCAAGTGCGCGAAAGAAGCTCAAAGTTGAATTGATCAAAACTTATTTGCGGAATTCGATGTCTCAAGAAAGGCTCAATGGGAACTTATGGTGGCAATTGAGAATGAGTTGTGGATAAAAAGATTGTAAGAATTTTGATCGATGAATTGTTTCAAAAAATGCTGCGGAGAACCACACTTTGAAAATGATTAGCATGTACTTTTTACATTTTTGGTGAAACGTTTAATATTGAAAATTTTAATAAACAATGTAATGTATTTATGGAATGCAATTTTACTTTTTAGAAAGAGGGCCCCCATTAATATTCGCATAGGGGCCTCTTAAGATGTCGATGACGGCACTGGGGTGTTTTGATTTCATCCAGATGTCAGAAGGAGAAAACACCCAGAATCTTACATATGGCATTTCCCTTTTTGCTCTTAATTACACTGAATTTACATCTTTGCCTTTCATTTCTGAACGGGTATTAAAAAGAGAAGAAAAATGCATAAATCAAATGTATGGTTTCCATAACAAATCTAAGCAAGAAGAGAAGTTTGGGATATATTGGGTTTGAAAGTGGAAGAAAGGATAAAGGTATGTTCTTTGTGATTGTGATTGTTTAGTGTTTATGGTTATTACCGAGAAAAATTAGGAATTGAGAGAGAATTTTTTTTCAATGCGTTGAAGGAGAAGTGAAACGCATATTCAATCAAAGTGTGTTTTCTCTTTTGGTTGAAAAAATTTCATTCAAATCGAATGAAAAGTAGCAATAATGGTTGGTCTTGGTTTCATGGTAAGTTGATTTATTCCCGCAAAAGTGTTTTTTTAATTAATATTTATTTAATTAAAGTTAACTGATTTTATAACGGAAAGTTAACGGAAGAATTAGGAGGGTATACTAATAAAATAAGCAAGTTCATGGGTACATTAGAACTTCAATAAGCTGGAGACAGCTTAGAAAGCTGTCAAACCTCAACTGGGTATAGCTTAGAATTTCCCAAGGAAAAAAGAAAGGAGAAATTAAGGTAGCCCAAGATAAAAAATGAGATAACTACAAAAGTGAGAGCACTTGTACGGGAACAAGGCCACCAGAAAAATACGTAGTTACAGTTTACATTAGTATCATCAGAGATATAAAAGTACTCCAGCGTATAAATTGTGGTGGTAGGGCGTCTATGAAAAATAAAACGATGTCTATGATAATTCGAAGGATTCTATATGAGATTGAATGATGTCTATGACGACTCTGTGTTCGCCAGTCTCAATGCTCACTGTCAAGCCATCCTTGTCGGTCTCATGCTCGCCGGTCGAAGCTCCTACTTGTCGGTCTCGTGTTCACCAGTCTCGTGCTCGCTAGTCAAAGCTCTACTTGTCGTCTCGTTTTCGCTGGTCAAATGATTAAAGCGTGTCTCGTCGGTCTCGTGCTGGCTGTCAAAGCTCGTACTTGTCGGTCTCGTGTTCTCTAATCAAAGATCGTGCTTGCGATCTCCGTTCTCCGGTTGCCTAATTTACGGAGGTTAAGATATATAGTTACCGGGCCCCATCTCATAGTAAAAGCAGTAAATGTAATTTGGCAACATTACGATTTTGCCCTCACATCCCCTATGAAATGACCAAAATACCCAAGTAAGYGGCCAACTTATCCCCTAATTAGTGAGACGCCTATCAAACCTCGGGATTGACAAAGCACACGCCCTRCTTCCATSAGTACATCAATTATCCCACTAGAAGATCGACGTTTGTAGCAAGTTGGCCCCTTTACTCTCATYGATTGTGCAAGCTAACCCTTTAGATTTAATTAGAGCAAATCAGCCCCATAAGTTGATAATTAGGTGTAATTCACCCAAAATTAATTAACTAGTTTTAAATGTTTATATCATTTTTTATTTTAAGTTGAAAAGATTCTTTAGTTTTGATAATGTAGCTTTGTACAATACAAATATACGAATAATACGAACTATGATGAGAATAATTGGTGCTAACTTTTTTATTTCACCTAGAATTGTATTTTCTTCTCATGGTATATAATGTATACTATGATCATTCACTCTTTAATTTTAATTAGAATGTAGCTTTGTACAATACAAATATACATATAATACAAACTATGACGAGAATAATCGATACTATTTTTTATTTCACCTAGAATTTCTTTTTCTTCTCATGGTTAGCAATATACGGAGTATATAGGAGTGCTATGATCATTCACATTGGTTATAGTACAATGAATTGAAACTCTTGCCCAGGAAAGTAACTATAGTATATATACTTCCTCTGTATCATAAAAATCGCAACAAACTCRCGTTTGCGGACTCCTAGGTGAAATTTCGAAAGTAAGATTAAAGTCTTGTTTAAGAGTTGTAATTAAGATAACAATGGGAAGAATGAACCACCACGTACTACCGCAAAGCCCCTTTACACACCACCACCACTTGGCCCAAGCACAACCCAACACCACCACCAACACCTCACACACTATCACTAGCACGGCCCATTCGAACCACCTTGCACGACCCACCTGGGCGTCTTTCAAACCACCTTGCGCTACCCAATCGAACCAACATGTGCGACACAACTGGGCTTTGTTCGAACCACCACGAACCCAACTCGAACCCCAATTGAACCACCTAGGGTTTGAGAATCGGGAAGAAGCACCTTCGACGACGGAATAACCCCAATTACTCCAATTCAATTCATGAACTTCGTTCGATTTCGTTCGAGATGCCCAGAAAAATTGTCAAGATTTCCGTTCGACTTGGTTGTAATTGCCCAGATTTTGTTCGACTTGGCCAAAAATTGTTCGATTTCGGTCGACTTGGTTGCAACTGCCCAGATTTCGTTTGTTTTCGTTGCAATTGGGGGTAGTTTCAGTTGTTGATTTGGTCATGGGTGGTGGCTAATAGCAACGGTGGGTATTGGTGGTGGTGTATGGTGTCGAAGTGGGTTGTGGTTCGTGGGGTTTGTTTTGGTTGCAATGGTGGTTGTTTGAAAAAATGGAGTGGTGGTGGTGCTTGGGCTTGGTGGCATAGTGGTGACAAGGGAGGGAGAGTGGTGGTCCTTTGTAAGATTAGTATATGTTTAGGTTTTTCATTAATTTATATTATTTGTTGATAATGTTGATTAGAGTAGGTTAATTATGTTTTAAATATTTTAGTAAGGGTAAAATAGACATTTCATAGGTTAAAAC